>JARVGP010001240.1:0-19983 GCA_029876185.1 Mansonella ozzardi
TTTTATTTTTTTTTTTTTTTTTTTTTTTTTTTTTTTTTTTTTTTTTTTTTTAATGAAATGCGGCAGCACTTTTTCAGTATTTCACCAGCATTGTTGATTTTGAAACGAAACGTGACAATGATCGGAAAGAATTGATCAATCGTTATCAGTGGAAATTTATACAAAAAGGTTTTAAGATTGATTAAAGCATAAATGAATTAGATGATAACGTTAAAATGAGATATATTCTAAAAATTGTGAGGTTGATTAAATATTATCTGTTTCTCATTTGAATTTTTCTCATTCATTTATCATATTTCTGGACATTTTAAACGACAATATTTTCATGTTGCAGGAAAGGAAAGCAAGAAGGATTTTTTCTATGAAAATGAAATTATACTTGTTACGGTCAATGTTTATGAAGGCAATTCAAATGAGCGAATGATACCATCCGAAATTTCAATATTAAAATTTAGCATCAAATACGGAATTTATGACCAGCGTCACTATATTTTAGGTTTTGTTGATTATATATTATTTGTTTGATGACGAAATATTTTTATATTTTGATGATGAAATATTGAACAAGAAATTTAGAACAAAGGCTGAAGAAAACTGTATATCGTTCGATTTCATCCGAGTAAACCTTACAGTCTAAGGCGTTGAATTTAGGATGATTGTTTATTCATTTGTAATTTTAGAGCAAAAAACTGGATTATTGTTGGATTGCGACAGAATGTCTGCAAATGTTCGACTTGATTATGTCCAAATTTGGGATGACATAAAAGCATTTACGAGGATAGATGGTACTAATATAAAGCTTTTGTTGCTTTCCAAAGACTGGAATGCAACTGTTGGATCATTTGATGTCCTTTTTATGCAAGCGAATGAGAAGTCATTTTGTTCGTTTTTAGTTTGCTTTTTGATACATTTTTAATTTGCCATGCACATATTACTACATTTTATATACTTTTTTTACAACGAGGTGCACTAACTAATTAGTCATAGCTACAGAACGCTAACTAATTAGTCATCAACTATGAAAAGATGGAATCTACTCTTTTCAAATTGTTTAGCATATTTGTTGAGGAATCAAAAAGGAAGTGGACTAATTTGTTAACCGTTCGACTGTCTAATTCAGGATTTGTTTTTTTACATGACTGAATTTTGCGAAAATTTTTGACATTTACTGCAATTAACTCAATTTCAGCTCGTATTGAAACACGTTTCATAACTTTGGAAGATTATTTCTTGGCTCTGTATGCAACGATACATGATTTTCGTGTTAATGGTGAAATTAAAGCTGATGTTTCTGTAGAAATGAATGAACCGTGGCATGATGCTGCATTTTTTGATTCGATAACTTGTGATTTTCATGCTGGATTGAAATATACCGAACAGGGTGAAGCTAGGAATTGTTCTCTTTTTGCAGCTTACAAAGCCGTGTAAGTTTGCTACGTTGTATAAATTGATTTTGAATTACGGTCCATTAGTGCATCACATTACGTTTTATAAGTTGACAAATTCATCTTTGCTATTTTTTTTCACTATCATATATGTAATCCTCTTTGCAGATTCAATTTTTTTACACTTTGCAAGAAGCATATTTTTCCATCATGCGAATTAACTGAACGACAAATGCCGAATAAAGCACCGTTATTAACCATTAAAGAGTGAGTACTTCGATAGTCGCAGTAAATACTAATGCTTTCTGGTGTCATGAGAACCAGTGCTTCCGAAATCATAATTAAGAAGCTTCCAATGATTGACAAGCATCGTTATTAACTATTAAAGAGTGAGTACTTCGATAGTCGCAATACTAATGCTTTCTGGCGCCATGAGAATCAGTGCTTCAGAAATCATAATAAGAAGCTTCCAGTAATTGACAAATGATTATTTCAGCAATTATTTGGAATGCATATCGCAACAGCGACGGCATTTGCAAATATCTAAACATGAAATGGGCTATAAATCATATGAGAATTTTGCAAAACAATCGACTCATCTATTACCTGAAAGCAAAACATTAAAATCAAATGTGAAGGAAACGGATTCAGTATATATTACTGAAAGTGCTGAATCAAGTGCTGTTGCTTTGGGAAGAAAGACAAGGTTCACTTGTAACTTACGAGCTGATGATGAAAATGGCGAATCAGGAAGTCCTCAATTCAAGTCCTCATCCGTTCCAGCATATGAACTTTGCGAAAAAATCCCACCGTATCCAAGAGAAGGATCAAACTTAAATCTCGCTGAAATTCATATAACAAAAAATCTGGAATCGTTAAAAAACCAATTTTCTACAGATGGTAAGGAATTTTTTAGAAATGGAAATCGAATCAAATTATTCGGTGGTACTTCAATACTCGATTCATCGAATTTTTCGATGATACTTCGATTTCTCCTTCATTACTTTACAAAAAGAGTGTTATGATGTCGGCACTGCAAGAAAAATGCCAAGGATGTCCGAAGGCTATCAAAATGACTCGTCTTTGAATATGTCAAATAAAATCGAGCAAGCTTCTGTCCTGCCAACTAAAGAAATAGGGACAATTTCTGATAGCATAAAAAATATGCTGAAACCGTGTTGTAGTGTGCCTGTTTCAGTTCCTAATACTTCTGCCGTTTCTTCAAAATCAAGCAAAATATTTTTCTCGAAAGTCAAAGAGGATAGGATTGTCCCATTCAAAGGAGAATCCATGGAATGTAATTTGAATTTGTCATATTTGTCGAAGGCACCAAAAAGGTCTTCACATGGTAATTTCATTCCCGAGCGAATACTTGGTGGTTTCTGTATTCCAAATGTGTCTCCGACAAGCCATTCGGACAAAAGAAATCGACCACTTTCATCAACATCTGAAGAAATAGGAAGTCCACAGAAAAACACATGTGAAAGGTCTGGAATGTAGGAACATATATCTTTTTGATTTTCAGTTTCTGTTTTATATTTATCTTTTTTTAACTTAGTTTGCTAATATTTTGATTATCTTATAAGATCGGATGCAATTTGTTAAGATTATTTTGTAACTAAGATTGAATTCTTGCACTTGCTTGAAATTTAATTCATAGAATTTCTTGAAGTTCTGTTAGCACTGAAATGTACCCTAAAATTGTTGAAAAACGGCAAATCAGATGATAATGTCGAGTCAAAACTTGGCTCGATATGAACATAAAGAAAAGAGATGTGAAGCATTTCAGATAAATTGCAACATCAGTCATGTCCTAATTCCACTGGGCCACTGCTTGTTAGTAACACCTTGTATAAATCATTAGTTCAAATTTAAAGATTCATTTAATTTCACCTGTTTTTATTTAATTGCACATGCGACTGGGTATTCATTTTAGCTTGAAATTAGACTTCGTTTCTTATCGTTTTTTATTGCTACATGCTCACTGCTTTCTCAGCCGAACAATAGGGCTGTAAAACATTTGATGAACTAATATACGAAGAATCTATAGGCATAATAACAATTTGCATTTCTATTATTTTAATTCTGTTGGTTTCAGGATGAATCAAAAAGAAAATATTAGGAAACCGTTTATTTTGGAGCCCGTTATTTGCAAAGGTATGTTAATCATTCTTCTCCAAAAGATTCCAAAATTTCGAGATTTATAATCTTTCGAATTTTTTTTGTAATACGGCATAAATTACTCTTAGATGAATTGTTGGGATATTTGCAGAGTCAAAGATGTTTGGCTGGTCGGAAAATGTACAAAATAATGATCTCGACCAGAAATTTATTTGCTGGTTGAATTCAGCGTACTTCGAATCTGAAATATCCAAGGGTAATGCGAAAAATTTTCTCAAAATTGAAAGAGATGATGGAAAAAAAGTTGATGTGCAATGATTTTTCTTTTACATTTTCATGGTTTCTACAAATATCGTTTTATTAAACGGTTTAGCAGTTGGATTAAATGTAATTTGACGGTCAATTAGTATGAAGGAAATTTTTCTTCAATTTGAAAAAGAAGTAATCCGGGCAGTTTGTAAAGAGAACGTTAAACTAGAAGATTTAGTGCACAAATCTGATAAATTCACTGTTGATTTCATCGCTACAAAAACAGATCTAAAAGTGAAACTATTATGTAATCATAAACAAAAAAGAAACTAGTGTTAATTTATCGAATTACAGTGTTAATTTATCGGATTGAAAAAAAAAAAAGCTAATTGAAAATCTAGCTTTTTTAGTTGAAAAGAGGAAAATTTTCCAATATATTTTTCGAATCTTTCAGCTCTGATTTGTGATTTTTTTTTTCTTGATGTTTTTTTGACATATTTTCATTGATTGTTTGTATATAAGAAAAAAAAGTTGTTTGATTTCTTCACTGTCTTTTTTGTTTCCTCACTGTTGCAAAGTTTATCAAAAAATCGAAAGTTAGCTAGTTGTGGAATACTATCTATAATTATTAAATTTATATTCAAATTCAAATTTTATTTCTTGATTTCGTCCCTTGTTGTGAACTTTTTCTTTGATTCATAATGTTTAAACATAAATTTATTGAATGTGTTGGTCAGTGAATGTCAAGTGCCTTTTACTCATTCTGTTTATCAGTTTAATATCATGTTTTAGTTAAAAGTGATTGCATACTTAAGGGTGAAGAAATTATTTGAAACAATCAGGAATGAATGTATTTTGGTGATATAAAGTGATATATATATTTTGATGATATAATTGGTGCTGAGTTTTTGTACATTTACTTGTCTTTCCTTATTTTGTACATTCAATTATCTCTCCATCAAATCACATACCAATAATTGAACAATGAAATTTTCCAAATTGATTCCTCATTTGTTAATTACAAGATAATTCAGCTGTGTGATTGAGTCTCGACGTACAGAAATACAATAAATAATTGTTCGAAAGAGCATTTTTTTGCTTGTTACTACTTGAGGAAGTTGGGTACAGTTTCCATCAGCTAAAAAAGCTGAAGGAAATGAATTCCAATTTTTTATTTCATTCGAATTAACCATCAAACAATAAAAATGTTATCGGTGAAAGAGCTTCATAATTTCAACTGTTATTAATTTGAAATCTACGGGAAAAGATTATTTAGTCACTATCTTACGTACACCGAATGCTAATCATACAGTTTCGTTTACTTTTGCAGATTTATCCGAAATGCAACGTGTCGGAAGTAGTAGTAAACAGGCAAGTATATTGGATAAATCGTTGAGCAGAGGCAAAACGGAGGTTATTATTTGATATACTTAATTAAAAATAAAATTTTGACAATAAAAGATTGAATAACCAATTGATGATGTAAATTACAGAAATAAAAGAATTACTGCGAAATTAGGATTGGAAATGTTATACTTACAGAAGACGGTTTGCAATTGGATTATTAGAAGTTTTTAAAATTATGATTTAAAATTATTTTTTCTATATGTAAACAATATAGATTTTATTGCTATTTCAAGGTGAATTTTTCTTCATTTGCTTTGTTATTTGCTGAGATGATACGATACGCGAATAATCGATCTAATACGGTTACGGATCTGCAAGATAAGTTAGTGTTTTTTCGAATTATCACTGACTAATTTTAGCAAATTTTTTACAAATAAAATGTATTAAAGTAAAATTTAAAAAGAAACAACATTTTAAATGTGTCGGTGTTTATGTGTTTATATTTTGGACATACACATATCTTTGAAGATCAGAGTTGAAAAAAGAAAATAAGTGTAATAATTTAAACTGAAATGAAGGGAGCATGATAGAAAGTAAAGTAATAATTAAATAACGAGGCAAAGAAAAAATTAATTTTCACGATTTTCACGGAAAGCTTAATTGAAATGGAGATTTTTTCCATTATTTGTAATTTTGCAAAAATCCTTCTGAAATTGCATTTTTGGATTTGAATTCAAAACTATTGTTGAAACTCATTTTTAAGCATATAGTAAAATTAATTTTAGGCTTTTAGGTTATGGAAAATTTGTTGGAAGTCGATTGTTAGATGTCATTGTATTGCGCGAGAAAGGTTATAGGCGTGAGACTAAATTATTGAATATGTTAATGTTTGTCAAGGGAACTATTTGGAAGAATTTATTTAACAAGGAAGCTGATAAACTAGAGCGAAGCAATGATGATCCATGTCAATGTAAGCGTTTGCATATATTCTATAATTTGTTGAAGTCGTGGGAAATAAGTAGTAACAAAGATGATAGGGGGTGTTTCTGGAAATAATTGTTACAAATAACTGGAAATAAATGAAAAATGCTTTTTTGCAACTCGCCTAAAGAAGCTTTTCCTGCTTATTTATTTCGTCATAATTTGACTCTCGCCTAAGTGATCAGTTCTTTTCTGGTTTTATTTCTTCATTCAATCTGTGAAAATAGTTTTGTTTAGATTTGTTGATTGAAAAAGAGCCTATTGTAAATACATACATATCCATCCCCAAAGATAAAGGAAATTTGAACTGCGCATCGTTCATTGCTGGCATCATTGAAGCAGTTTTGGAGGTTAGAATTTTGCACTTCATAATTTGATAGTTTATATTTTATTTATTTAATTATATTTTATTTCATATCGTGATATCAATATTTTTTTTTACTCTCACAAAAATCTTGGATTAATTCTTTTTCAGGCAAGCAATTTCCCATGTAAAGTTAGTGCACATTGGCATGATGGTACCACTTATATAATTCAGTTCGATAGACTTGTGATTGCACGCGAAAATGCACTTCTGGAATTAACGCGATAATCTCTTGGTACACTTCATTGTAGAACGAACGTATTTTTTGTCAAAATTTTATTTGTATCTATTTGAGGATTTAGATAAAAAAAAAAAATCTTTTATTTGATATCTTTGTAAACAGGAATTTCGAACTATAAATGTTAAATTGTTTTACTTTTTATTTGATTTTTTGATTTTGATATCTTTGTACTTAATCATTTTATAGTTGGCCTAGCTCAATAGTCATTTCGATATTATTGTTAATTATTATTAATTCATCACGGCTGAATAAAACATTGGGTTATGTTGTATTGGATTTACTATGGCTGTTTTCAAGTATGAGATTAAATTATGTGAACTGAATTGTGTGTTATTTAAAATATTTCCGATTAAGTATATACTGATTTATATGGTCACTAATAATCATTGCAAAAAATACATATTTATGTGTGAGATTGTGTTATGATTTTCTATTAATTAAATCGTAATATTCTTAGTTGCTTCACGTTGACAATTGTGAAAGCGTGGGTGTAATGCTCTTCGATTTTATAACTTCAGTAGGAGAGAAAAATACAGATTTTGAAGTATCACTCAGCATTTAGTGAACTGCGAAAACTAGCAAGTCAGACGATTTTGTTTCAAATAATTTTCTTGTTAGTCATTTCAGACAATGTTGTTCCGACGTGGTTTGCCAAATCTTCGTGAAACTTGGTCAGTTATCGTAACACGATGGTATGCGGTAGAAGTAAATTCAGCGGAACAACCGTCAACTTCAAAGAGAAATGCTTCATTTAGCTTCAAAAAGATTGATTTAGTGCCGGAACGAATACATCGTCATTTATTTGGCAGTAATCCGGTTCCGGGAAATGCCCTGAAGGATGATCCATTTGAAGAGCTGGATTTACCGCACCTAGAAGGTTCAGATTTGCTGGAACATTTTCAAAATACTGCGATGAAGCAATTTGAACCGTATCGTCATCTTCTGGTTGAAGCAACTGCTATTCGGAAGTTACCTACTATGCCAAAAGAATGGATTTTTCATCCTGGTTGGACAAGATATAGCATGAACGAATCACCAAAACAAGTATGAAATTAAAAAATAATATCATTTAAAAAGCACTAGTAATTGGGTGGGAGAGTTTTTTTATCGTGTGGTTATTTTCCGTGGTTATTGCCTGGAAAAAGTTTTTACCCTACCATAACATCGGTGATGTTTATGTAACTTTGAAATTGAATATAATTTCATCCTATATTCCTTGGCTAAAGTCTATCAAAATCTCAAAACTTACATGAGAGGATAAAATGACATTACCTATTATATACATATGATCGAATAATGGATGGAAGGATTTTTTATTATATATATATATATATATAATAAAAAATCATATATGAAGAAAAATTAAAAATTTACTTTCCAAAGTGATTTTAGGCGATAAACTCCTTGAAATTTTTATAAATATATACAAATTTTTTCAACATTTAAAAAACAGTGGATTTTTCAGGTTGATCATCCACTTGAAGACTTGATATTTTTTGATGTTGAAGTTTGTGTTCGCGATGGATTATTGCCAACTCTTGCTACTGCTGTAACGCCAAAAGCATGATATGATTTTATTAACGTTATAATATGATGAAAAATTAGAAATTTAATTTTCGGAATAATTTTGGGCAACAAACTTTTTGAAATTTTTAAAAATTTTCATAAATTTATCTTTACGACTCTTTTAGGTATTCCTGGTGCAGTGATCGATTGGTAAATGGTGGAGATATACCTGAGCTATATCGTTTGAATCACTTGATTGCGTTTGAGAGCGATGAAAAAGACATGAAATATCGTATGATCATCGGACACAATGTAGCTTTTGATCGATCCAGAGTTAAGGAACAATATTATAAAAAGGCAAATCTTCTTTTGGCATAAAATGCTTTATATCAATTTGAAAACTAAGAAACAGTATCTTCTAAGATGATTGAGTAGAATCATAGTTGTTTCTTGAAGTACTTGCTGAAATATAATTTCCGATTTCATTCATTCATCGGAAAACATCTTTATTTAGGGAACGAATACACGATTTTGGGATACAATGTCAATGGCAATACCCATATACGGAATGGCAGATCATCAGGTAGCTTTGTATGAGAAGAAAGATACGGAAGTGGATAATTCCGGAGTAAGATTTTGAATTATTTTTGCACATATTTTTTTATTTCTTACCAGTTATGCTTGTTTGCTTCTTTTCTTTGTCAAATTACTGGAATTCATTTTTTGTTTGAATGTTCAATGAATATACCAATTTTTTGCTTTAATTCATTTCATACATAATGTGGAGTAAATTAGTGAAAAAACTTCTTATGTGATCATACAGAAATGCTCAAATTATTTGTTCTAATTAATCCATCTTCCATTAAATTACGACTAAAAATTTGAAGATGGTAAGGCATGAAAATGATGTATAAAAAGATTTAATTTTTTTTATCTGGATTTGGTTTTCTTTTTTTTGGATTTAATTTTCATGCTGTTCATCAAGACATTAAAATTCTTATTCTTGCGATGCGATAAGATTTTTTCAAAAATTCGAAAATAGCGGAAGTGTAAACTATTTTAGTTATTAATTTTTTTTTTTTTTTTAGTTAATTCAGTAAGTGAATTTAAATTTTCAAGCAAAATTTTATTTGGTATGGTTTCCAAAAATATATTTTAGTGAGAAATTTGCTGAAAGCGCTGTTACAAATGATAAGCACTATATACTACATGTCTGTATTACATCGTTGGTAATTTGGTATCTCATTAATAAAAAATATGGCGCTTTAGAAACTGAAATATTATAAGAAAATTTACATTTGTTTAGCCAATGGGTTGGATTGATTATTGGCGATCGCATGTATGCAAAAATTCATTAAGTGCATTACATGAAAAATTGTGTAGCAACTCTTCGCTGAAATCATTGAATAAATCACTTCAAACCTTTTTTTTGAAGGAACCTATCGACGAAATACGTCGGTCTTTTCAGGTTAATTAACTCTATTATTACTAAATGGTGATCGTTAGGATTGCCAAGATTGTCTAAATATCTTTGATTTATGTAATTTATTATACGACTGTGAATATTTAATGAATCATACTTAAGCACATCGAAGAATCATAATATTGAATTTAACAACTGATTAAGATTGAGTTTGTTATTGATAGAATAATAAGTTTGTTCTAATCGTAATCTTCAATTTTTTACAGGATCTTATGACATATTGTGCTTACGATGTTGTAGCTTGTTTCGAGCTGTACCAAGTTTTATATCCTGAATTTATTAAAAGGTCCTAGATTTGTTTGTTGTCCCATTTTTTCCAGTAGGACTTTTTTTTAATCGTTTATTTTAGCAACATTATGTATGCCGCCACTTTCAGATTTCCGCACCCGGTGACATGGCAGGGAATGCTTGAAATCGGCAATGTTTATCTACCTGTTACGAAAAATTGGCGCAAATTTTTCGACAATAATGAAACTCGTGCGAATAATGAAAACAGAATCGCTGCAATTGGAGTAGCACGTGTAGCAAAAGAACTGGTGGAAAAATCGGAAAACCCAATTCAGTCGTAAATTGTTTGAAGTTTTATCATCCGAAGCAGATTTCAGGAAGCAACTTAAAGTGATGGAGAGGGAAAAGGGGTCATTATTGACAGTACTGCTAATAATTTGTTTTGTAAAACTAAATGTAATCTTGTTTTAGATACAAACATGACCCATGGATATGGTCGTTGGATTGGAGCAGTCGGAAGGGGGAGAAGTTTCCCACGTAAACATTAATTTTATTGCATCGAGTTCCGATTATCTTTAGTATTTGTTTTAGTTAAATCGAATATCGCATAACATTAATTTAAAATGTTAAAATGAACTAACGTTGCATTCTGCGTATAATTTAATAATAGTCTTGCTTTAATTGATATAAATCTATTTAAAATGAACTGACGATGTGTAATGTATCTAATTTGATATTACTTCAGTTTAGGTGGTATGAATCATTGCTACGTACCAGGAATCTTGTTTATGTGCCAATTGAAGAGTTATCTCAAGCTGATGTGAAACTAAAAAGCCGTATTGTACCGCGGTTATTCGGACTTTGTTGGGGACCATATCCATTGCACTACAAGACTGATAAGGGTTGGGGATTTTTGGTCCCAAAAGGTAATTTTCTTTCTTGTTTGTATGCTTATATGTTGAACGTACTTGCGTGATGTTTGATGTCTTTATTTATTTTTATTTATTCAAATATTTTTTTGCTGTATTTTCTTTTTTACAGATTTACATATTGCCTTATCGGACATGCCAGAAATGGAAGAAGTCGTATTAAGACGAGGTATAAAAGCCACAATTCCTGTGAGGTGAATTTATCAATTTTTAATAATCCGTTGCATTTTAACATTATTTCAATTGACTCTTTTAATAGATTAAATTGTTTATACAAAATTTCACCGTTTTAGGGCGATTCTTGGCGTAATACAACAAAATATAGCTGAAGGCATAGGAGGTGTTGTGCTGACACATTCTCATTCATCAATCAGCATTTTTGATTTTCACAAATTACCACATCCTGTAAGTTTTAGCTATTTCTTTAGAATATTTTCTCGCATAATAATAGTTTGTAAAGAAATCTTACCAAGTAAAATGGAAAATTTCTTATTTTCTTTTTTAGCTTAATTTATATTATTTTTACTTAATTTATAATTTATATTAAAGATTAAAAATAATTCAATACTGTTATGGTTATGGCTGTTTTGTTTTGCTGTCCTATCTATAACTATCTGGTAAAGATTGATCATTAAATATAACAGTTCCTATGCAAAAGATACTAGGACCATGTTTGTCAAGTAATTTCTATGATACTATTTCAATAGTGAAACTATGATTTTGGTATTTCAGAATGGGGAACATGATAATGTCGGTGATCCAATTTCAAAAGCTTTTCACCTGGAAATTGAAGAAGGTGTTTTATGGCCGACGCGCTACAAAAAAGAATTTTCAGATTTATATCGAGCAAGAAAAACCACACAATTTTGGAACAATTATAGGTTTCTGTTTTCAATTAAATATAGTTAATTTTTTATTTCCTTTCAATCTAATAGTTGTTTTTATCCTTTGATAAAGTCATGGTCAGTCTGTTGCTTCTATTCGATTATCACTGACAATCTATTGAATTAGTTAGTTTATTTGATGGCTGATATTTCAAGGTTCTTTCAAGAACTTATGCTGTCGTTGGAAACACCCTTTATGTTTGGCCTGTTTCATATTTTTCTTATTGTTTTTCTGTTAATTTACGTCCCATTTCCAAACATTTCTAAATCAAATTTAGTCAAAATGATTGATAAGCTTTCATGCAGGGATCGTTTTCAAGAACAAGTAACAGTTTGGTTTGATGAAAATGGTAATGAGGGTGCTATCGCACCTTCGATCATTCCAGCTGGTACAGTAACAAGACGAGCTGTTCATAAGCTTTGGTTGACAGCTATCAATCCAAAGGTATTCACATCACATTTTCATTATTTTTCCCAAAATTTGTAGAGAATGCCGAAGTTTCACTAATATTACAGTTGTATTTCTGTGAATTTGATCTAAATTCTTGAAATGTTTTGCTTTTCATTTTAAAAGTATGTTTCGTCTTTTAAGCTTTTATCTGTTCTCTAATCTACAGGATGATCAAATGATAGGTACCAATTTAAAATCAATGGTAGAATGTCCTCAAGATTGGCATATAGTTGGTGCAGATGTTGACTCGCAAGAGCAGTGGATTGCAGCGATGTTAGGTGATTGTTGTGTTGGCAAAGGTATAGCTGGTGCAACTCCTTTCAGCAATATGCTTTTGACCGGTCATAAGGTTGATAACAGTGATTTGCACAGTGTTGTTGCGAAGGAAGTTGGCATCAGCAGAGATAAAGCAAAGGTTTGCTAGTTGACAAATAGAATTTGTATATTTTCCTTTTCTTTTTTTGTTATTTATTGATGATATAATTGCAATGTTCTCCAAAATTATTCTTCATTACAAGACGAGTAAAATACTTGGTTACTTATCAAATCGCATTCATATTTTATGTTAGTTTTATGCAAGATACTTTGACTGTTTGATCTGCATCCAGTTTACTTTGCCGAATATCATGTATTGGTAACGAATATATTTCAGGTGCTGAATTATGCACGGCTTTATGGTTCTGGTGTAGTACATGCATCTGAATTTCTTATGCAGTCAGGGATGAATGCCGAGAAAGCATTAAGTGTAAGCAATAAATTGTTCGCTACAACCAAAGGCCAACGATTCAAGTAACAGTTTCACTCTTTTTTGTTCATCCATTTGGAACACTTTTTGTTTAGTAAGAAATAGAATATTTCGAAAGTGTATATATGATTTATGGGTGTAATTTATCCTGTAAAATTACAAAATCGTGTTATTTCGATAGAGATATAGTATGAACTGCTCTAGCATCTCTCATAATAGTATGCAGACTTTCTGCTCCACTTATTTTTATTACCAAAGATATATTATTCTGAAACTGAAATCATCTCCAGCTAGAAATATTCAGATAAACTGATGAAGCGATAAAAATCTGAATAAAGCAAATACTTGTTGTTTTGCGGACAGACACAAGAAAATATTTTTTTTTAGATTCTTTCTGCTACCAGGATTATTAATGAAAATTTGCTTATTTTTTTAGCTTTTTGAAATTGAATAAAAATTACAACAATTATTTTCGTTGGTACGTTGATAATCTATGTACGGCAAAGATGAAGGCGGACTTTGTTTATGCAAATGGTAGTTATTTTTTACCGGAATACCGCGTTCGACAAGGGTATGTAAAATTTTTACGACCCAATTCATCTAGACAGTTTTCTTTGGAATAAAAAAGATAAAAGAATTTTTTCTTCCAGTTCATGATATTTGTATTATGCTGCGGAGTCAAGCTAATGTTTGGAATTTATTCCTATAACAAAAAAATCGTATTAGTAATTTAAAAATTAATGTTGAAAATTTCTGAAGGAAACTGACGCTAAACTTTGAAGACTGGCTTTATGAAAGTGTATGGAACAAACTACGCCAAAAAGGGGATGATGAAGTTGGCTTTAGCAAAGACTGGTTAATTGGACAGATTTATGATGGATGTACTGAATATCAGCTCTACACTGGAGGATTGTAAGTAAAAAAATTTGTTTAATTTAATTCGGTTCCGAAATATTCCTAATGAATCCATCCGTTTCTGAAAATTTAAGTTAGCGATCATTCGCAAAATTAAATGAATCATCCGAGAATTGCTAAAAAACATTTAAACTTTTACAGTGAATCTGATACGTTTAATTATTTGGAGCTAACACTGAATGATCCTAAACCGTGTACTCCGATATTAGGCTGCCAGCTTGGATATTGCTTGTCTCCGTTACCGAAAGATGTCAGAGACCACGAATATTTCTTGAAAAAATTTCGACGTTCAATCATAAATTGGGTAATTAATAGCTTCATTATCGCTATAAATAATGAAATCTTACCACTTAAGTAAATTAGGAAGAAATGTTAAATGCTGGCATAAAGAAAGTTTCTTTGAAGGACTTTGAGCAGCCTCCGACTTACAGTATTGGTTTTATTCTATTGAACGGGGTAATTGGTTAATCAAGCTAATGTTGCATATAGAAAATTAATTTCTACTTAGAATATTTCAGAAGCCAAGGACCAGAATTTAAGATAAAAGAGAAGCAAGAAAGATTTCAGATCTAGTTTATGAAATTGTAATTTTCGTCTAGAATTCCAGCTTTATTCCGACCGTGAAATTGTTAATTTATAAGATCATATGATTTTTTTTTTTTTATTTTTTATAAAATTTTTTATCTTTATTGTTTGATTATGTGTTATATCTTGTCTGTAATTATTGGTTTTGGAAAAATCAAATCATTTACGCAATTCTCATTTGAGGTAGTTCAATCCAGTGCTGTTGACTTTTTGCATCTACTTATTGTGTGCATGAAATGGCTTTGCGAAATTTATCATATTGAAGCTCGGTTTGCTTTGTCAATTCATGATGAGGTATTGATTTGTTTTGTTCTAGAAGTTTATATAGGGTTTTGTTAATTTATTGTAAAACTTTTCTAGTTTATATAGGGTTTTGTTAATTTATTGTAAAACTTTTCTTCTGGAAGAAAAATCGAATTTAAGTTTATCATTCATTTTATATATACAGTTTTCATACTAACTGTTTTCTTTTTTTTATAATTTTTCGTTTGGATTATATTTGAATTTTATTTTCAGATTAGATATATTGTACCAACAGAAGATCGTTATCGATGTGCATTGGCATTATCATTAAGTAATATGTATGTGCGTGCTATGATTTCCCAAAAATTAGGCATCAGGGAATTACCAATGGTTTGTCGATAACACTTTGAGAAATCTATTCTTCTGACCATTCATTAGTGGTGAATGCTTTACATAAGGAACAGCGGACATGAGCATAAATTTTTGTTACCAGTTGTTTGACCGCTTTATTTTGGACTGCTTTGGTTAAACTTTGTTAATTTGCGGCAAAACTTTTTCATTTTGGGGAAAATCGAATTTAATTTTATTATTCACTTTATAATTTTCAGTCAGTTGCATTCTTCAGCCAGGTTGATATCGATCGTGTACTTCGGAAAGAGGTCAATTTAATGTATACAACACCAGACGGTGAATGCATTCCACCAGGTCAGTTCTAGGTTTATTTTCGCATATTTGGATAGACTTAGTTGTAAAGTAGAAATTGAAAAACACAAATTAAAACGGTAGCAGTAGCTTAAATGAAATTCTGTTAAGGTGAAGCATTGGACATGAATGCTATTTTGATGAAGACTGGTGGTACGCTAAAGAAAGTTGCAGTTGGTAGAGATCAACAGCATTAGAAGAAAACACGGAAATATGATAGAAACTTAAACAAAAATAGATTACTCAGGATATGAGATCGAATTCGTGGGATACATTCGCATTGTTATTGTTAATTAATTTAAGAAAAAATCATATTAAATCTTATCGTTGTTGAGTTTGACTGCGAATATATAAATGGTCGTAGTGATTAGATCAAGAACATCTTTCATTACAAACGATATTGTGGAAAAATATCTGCTACCAATTGCATCCACTGATTCTAACATTAATTAAAATTATTAATAGGGAATATATTTATATCAAATGTAATATTAATACCCGTATGAAGGATGCAACAACGCAAAATTGAAGGACAATCATCATTATATCATTAAAACATTTGGGAGTAAATCGGCATTATCATTGAAATAACAAATTTTAAAAAATGTTTGCATTTTTTAAATAATTTTATTTTACAACGGTTATTTTTCGTGCATCACCGAACAAATAGATGCACTTAAAACTTTTTGAACATCAATCCTTTCAAATATTTACATGTATGATACATTCAAGTAAATAAATAAACTCCTCAAATGGATAAGTTATTTATAAATATTGATTTTGCTGTTCCAGTAGTTTCTATAGTATACACTGGTGGCGAAGTTTGCACTTCTGAATTTTGTTTCTGTATTCCTGAAATTTAATATTTTAAGGAAGTGAAAATTCTGAAGAAAAAAGTTGTTCTGATTTCCGAAGTTCACTCAGTTTTATCGTCATGGCAACATTATTTGTATGCCAGTCATTCCTATCTGTGCTTTCCATTTTCATATCAGTTTCGCGAAAAGTTCATCTCTTCGTTAATGAAATCAGAATTAGATTTTTGAAAAAGTTAAAAAAAAAATTACTGGTATTAGTATCGCAAATTGCAAAAAACTTTGTTGACTGATACATTAATTTGATTCCTAGTGGACTTAAATAGTTTTATTTTCAACTGATTCCTATTGGACTTATAAATTTTATTTTCAACCTTTTTTGCCCTGATATTTCCTAATTCGTCTCAAATTGTCAGTTGAACGTTCGAAGAATTAACAGTGACTACATCTAAATTCAAGGTAACAATTTCATATAAACTTTTCAATTAGTATAAATAATAAAAAAAAAAAAACATATAAATAATAAAACGCGAAAATTTAAAAGCAATGAGGAAAACACATGACTAACTATCATTTTGTTCTTCAATCATTTTGAGAGCTTCATTATAAGTTGGTAATTGTGAATTGGTTGGAGGTGATGTTAAGGCACAGGTGGAATATTTCGGTGGTGATTGAATTTGTTCTTCTTCCACTTCTATTTTGAAATTCATCAATAACCTGAATAAGCTGAAAGCAAAAACTTTTCTTATCGCTTATTTTCCCATGAAATCTCTTTGTTTTATTACAAAGAAGAGAAGAATATGGCTAATCTTTTTGTTAACAATCTTTACATTATCCGAAACTTTTGCAAAATGTAACATATGAAGGAAATCTTTGATTTATTTATCTTTTCATTAAAATGAGATTTATTGCCATATGAATTTTTCTAATCAAAATTTAAAAATTCTAAATTTAAAGTTTTAAAATTCTAAATTTTGTTTTGAATAAATTGTTTCACCTAATTTCAATAGTTGTACATATAAGCGCTGCAATGAGCCATATGTTTTCCGCTGTAACATAACATTGTTCCATTACGATAGCATTGATCAATTTGCATATCAGAAATGATAAATATGTTGCAGATAAAATCTATGGAGAAAAAATTTTATTTTTTAATAACATTTGTCACTCTAATTAATTGATATCTTTTCTAATGTTGAATTTGCATATTTAAAATAAAGAGAAAATGGTAGAAAAGTTAAGCGTTTGTAGTAAATAAATTAAATTCAGCTTTTCTCTTTTTAAATTTTAGTTTTTGAAATCCAAAAAAAAAAAAAATAAAAAAGAAATGTTTCGGAAAATGAAAATAAATTGCTTTCATAATTATCCATCTATCTATTATTAATTTTGCACAACATGTTGCTATCATAAATTTTGAATTATGATATAGCAACATGTTGTATGTACTGGAGGAAAGCAAAGTAGAGCAAAATAGATGCAATAGCTATTTAATAAATCAGACATCATTGTTGTCAATATTATTATCACATTTGTTGGATAATTTTTGGTCGTTCAAAAAAAAAAAAAAAAGAAATTTGATAGTTTGAAAATAACGATAAAAGAGAATTGAAAACGCGAAAAAGTTTTTTTTTAAACTTTTGAAATATGGTATTGCTATTATTATCAATTGAATGAATGTAAACTAACTTTATAAATAACACAAACGATTACAAGTTGTGCTATATGAACAGCAAAAGCAATACCAGCCAAGAATGTAAATACCACGTTTATTAAAGCAATGCTCAGTAATGATTGATCATTGTTGTAAATAAATAGAAGGGAGGCGCATAATGCAATGTTGATCGCAAATAATGTAAGTATTCCACAAATTTTCTGTAAAAAAACTTGACAGCAACAAAAAAAAAAAGAAAGAAATTCTTTGTAAAATTTGGATGAACAAAAATAAAAAAGAAAAATCATTGAAATAAATTTGAAAAAAAAAAAGCTTCTGAAAAAATTTCCATAATACTGACTGTTTTTTAAAAAGTTATTTCAAATTTTTAATTTTTTTATTTAATAAAAAAATTTAAGGAGCAACTAATAAGTGTGTAATATTTTATCGTTTTTGTCAAAAAAAGAACAGAAAAATATGAATTTTGAAATAATTGTTTCTCGAATCTTAGAAATTTCCACGAAATACTTATGCTTTTGCTGAATTTTTCAGCTGAATAAACTTTCAACTTGATATTCACTTTTTCTGTTGAAATGTTGACATAACATAATTAGTATTGCAAAGTAATAATTGCTTCAAATTATCGTATTTTAAAGGAATGATGAAAAATACGGCAAATTTCACTATCCGAATGCTTGAAGATACCCTAACATTCTGGTAATTTTGGATATTAGTTCAGTTTTGGGTTTCAGTTACTTTGGAATATTTTGGAGTGTGACCAATGAATAAATTTCTTTTGAAAATTTTATTTTTAATGTAAGAAAATTTTTGCTAATCATTAACTCGAAATATTTTTATTTTTATGAATTTCATTGGTAGAAAGTATTCATCAAATATAAAAATGCCTGTGTTTAGGAATGAAAAGGAAATAAAATAATATTTCTTATATATGTAAATTAAAATTTCATTTTCCTTCATCCAATTTTAATCATCGAATTTTTTTGTTTTCAATTTTCATGATCCAAGCAATCTTTATTTTCAAGCTCATGTTTTTTCATTCGTCCCTTTTTTAAAAAATTTACCTTTTTTTTGATGGCAGAATGCCGTTCCACATTCAGATTTAGATTATTATAACTTGAACGATTACTTTCATTAGCTCCTCTTGATGTTGACAGTGGTAAATCATGGTTTCTCTCCATATTTAATATCTGGAATATTATTAATGAGATAATTAATCGCTTAATTATTATTTCATTAATTGTTACTGGAAGAATGATTTGAGATTTTCAGTGAAGAAAGTGTTTTAGAATTGAACAGATTTGAATAGCTAATTCATTGAGAGGTAAAATGAACAAATATAATCATTAACCAAAAATGAGTAACAAATTTACCTTCATTAAACTAAAATACGATTATTAGTATTATCTTTGTAACAACATCTATGAAAGGAAACATCTAATTTGATTGCAATACAATATTACAGTAATTATGAGAATAGCTTTCTTTAATAAATAATAATCACTAATTTACATATTTTGATCCAATTTTTTAAAACAAAATTAGCATTGAAAATGTCGTTTAATTTCAATGTTTTCATGTCGTTATTGCATACACATTTATAACATACAGGAATCAGTGGAATTTTCTATTATTAAATTTTATTGCTATTGATTTCTATCATTGCTACATTAGAATGTTAAATTGTATAAGATATTCAAATAAAATGCATTATAAATTCTTCAATTAAAAAATTTGAGACTAACTTGTAATTGAGGTGAGGATTATCTTAAACAGTCCCCGTCTCCTTTTTTTCCTAGGGTTACACTTACTGTAATCTCGTATCTAATCAATGATAGTATATACGTTTCATAGAAGAATGGAATCAAATAATTTAAATAAGCAAAATTTTCCCTCAAACTTGTTGATTTTTTTTAGACAGAAAGAAGGAGTAATTTTATCTAAATGAAGGATTTAATAGAAAAGTTTTATTCGATGGATTGAATTTGTAAACTTGATAAAATAAAAATGTAAACACAATCTTGATTCTTGATCTTCATTTTCACTGCCTAGTAAATGAATTGAAAATATAGTTGAAACGAAATTCTCATTCTTAAAAAAAAAAAAAAAAAAAAAAAAAAAAAAAAAAAAAAAAAAAAAAAAA
>JARVGP010001241.1:0-21283 GCA_029876185.1 Mansonella ozzardi
TTTTTTTTTTTTTTTTTTTTTTTTTTTTTTTTTTTTTTTTTTTTTTTTTATTGAAAAATGAAAATTCCAGAAAAAATGTTAACGTCAAAGGACTTTGCATTTTTTACTAATGCTAGAACACACTTTCATGCTATGCTTGGAAAGTTTTGATGCAACCTATTCGATATTTTGAATTCTTAACAGAGTTCACTGGCAAATTTTGTAATTGTGGGCAACTTTGCTGTATTTCAGAAAGATAGTACAATTGAAATTTTTTAGAGTTTTTCTTTTCTTATAGTAGCATGCAAGCTGTAGCTAAACTTACATATTTTGAAGGAATATAATTAGTATTAAATTAAACTGTGCAATATTATTTCCACTGTTGAATTTAGCAAAAAATTGAAAATTATTTCAAAAATCACTAAGTGACAGTAAATCTCGATAAAGTCAAAGATTTTTGTGTATTGCTATTTTTGCAGTTGAAAGCTCAGATATCCACTTTGAAGAATGCAGTTATAACGGAACAAGCAAAAAATGAAAAATTATCGGTTAGTTAATCACGAATTGATTTGAAAAAAATGATGGATTGCTTATAAGTTGTGTTGATGTTTTCCATAATTATAAATATTTCACTTATATGGATTCGGATTTTCGCCGAAAAATTAGCCAGCCTTATTTCTGGTTTTCTTCTCACATTTTTAGGTTGTTCTGAGCAATAGCAGACCATGCTATGAAACTCAAAAATATCTTAGCTGTATATCTGTCATGATATTTTTATATATTTGTGGACAGAAATGTTTGAGGAAAAATCAGTTTTTTTTTTTTTTCATTTCTTTTTTAATTTTTAGGCTGATTTATACAACGCTGAATCAGCATTGCGGAAACTTGAAAATGAAAAAGAAGGATTTGAATTTCGAAATAGCCAGCTGGTGAAGAGAGTTGAATCATTGCAAAATGAAATTGACGATGTTAAACAAGCATCCAATAAGGCTGGTATTTTTCGTGTGAATTTTTCTTTAAAATTGTTGCATCGAATCGTTTGTTCCGTTCCTAAATTTTTGTTTTTACAGAAACGAGGACTCTTGTTTCAAAAGAATGCGCGTGCAGAACGTTCGACTGAATTGGATAACGGTGTTTTGCAAATGGAATTGCAGAAGAAACTAGCAGAAAATGAGGCATTACACAAGAAAGTATTGTTTTTGATGTAGTTTGTTATTACTTCTATAGTGCAAAAAAGAGATTTATGAAGAATACTAGTGCTAATAGTCATTCAAGTTAAATAATTTGTCAAAAATGACGTTTCCAATCAGTTTTAGAAAAAATGCGATTGAAACTGAATTAATTTAATGGCATTTAAAGCAAGTCGAAATTATTTCTCTATCATTGTTTTTCTGATATACAGAAATCTTATTATTAATGATGGACAATGTAATAAATTAATTTAAAATTTTTCATTTTAGATTTCTGAGTTGGAAAACGAGCATGCGGAAACAACGTTAGCTCTTAATGAACAATATAGAACTCTTGAAATCGAAAATGGAATGCTGAAAGAAGAACTTAAAAAGATGAAGACGAATATAGCGGTTGATCAAACATTGTCTATGTAGCGTAATTTTGTTTCAAATTTATTTTAGTTTTATGTTTTTGATTTAGCATTGTATAGAAAGTTTGATGTGATATACTCTTAGACCATTATCGATTGTTAGAAAACTTCTTTTATCTAAAAAATAATCACCTATGTTATTTTGGAAGTAAAAAAACTTTTGTGTGGTTATTTTTGGAGCACTATTCATAATTCATTTTTCGTATATGTTATAAATGATATAACATCTTGCTCACGATACTCTTTAATTTTTTTTCTGCGTTCAGGAACAGTGATGTGGACAAACAATCTAAAATCCAATTAACTCCTGAGAACATCTCAGTAATGGAAGTTGGCGCGGAAGCAAAGGAAGATTTGGTATTTATTTTATTTCGTCCAAAATGAATTATGTCTAAATTTGTTGTAAATTTTGCAATAAAATAATTAAATTTTCATCTTTATAGAATTATCCGCCTGATTAATTTTTTAAGTTGTGTTCTGTAAGATCTGTCGCTACGAAGGAGACATTGCAAGTTGTTTGGCTTGATGCGTTACGCATGGCTAAAATTCTAGCAGTTGGATTCGCAAATTTATTGCAGTTGTTTGAGCAGCGCTCCACAATTTATCCATATGATAGTAATATGGAAAAATTACCGGAACGAACAATTTTGGTGAGAATGTAAAGGTCATTTGTAGTAGTTACAGTGATGGTTTTTGTTTGTTCTATTAAACATAAAATGGTATTGATGTCCTTGCCAAAGTTTTAAGTTATTTTTATTACTTACTGCAGAATACTTTCATAATTCGCTTGCACAGGTCATATTATGGATAATATTTTGATGGGCCTGAAGAAGAATATAAAGCGCAGTCAATATAATGTGAATTATGCTAGTAGAACCATAGGATATTGTATTACGATAATATAGTAAATTTATTTAATCAGGGAAAAGTTCTTATTAATACTAGTGATTTTTCTGTTTGTAGTATGGACGCCGATTATTATCAAGTTGTGATTTGTTTGCAACTTGTTCAAATAGTATTGAAAATATTTTGGTGAAAGTTGCCAAGGATGACTGCTGTAACTTATCTGCTGAATGTTCGGAAATTACTGCCGTGATCACTAGTGCACTGTTTTCTTGTCGGGTAAATTATTAATTATCATTCATTATTTTATTGAGTGCATTTTTAATGGAGGCTGCTACGCTTGATTTCTCCTGTAATTCATGCCTATTATTTTATTTCTTTTTTTTTAACAATGGTGATGATTGGTTTAAATAGGCAACTTAATTGCATAAATTGGAAAAATAATTTTGGAGTTTGTATTGGAAATCCTTACATTACATTCAGTATTGAGTCAGATCAAACAAGGTACACATTGATTAATCTGCTGTCACTTCAGTGATAGCGTCTGCCAACATTTGATTTTTCTGTAGGAATGGCAAGAATTATTTTATGAAACCAGCGTTAATGAAAATAGGGTGTCGTGGTGTGGAGTGAATCTAAGCAAATGTAATGAAGATTGGGCTACTTCTTTTCTTACATTCCTTCGATCTCTCATTACTCTTTCTCAACAAATTGAATCCAGCGATGATCATTCTACATTGGACTTGTTTCCACTTGTCGATAAATTGCGAGTATCATTGGCAGGTATAATTTGGGTACTTTCTTGTTACGCATTAGATGTTATTTGCATGAGAATCAGTATAAAAGAAATAAAAATAATGCAATACATTATATCAGAGCATTCCTAATTCTATTTTTTTTAACAGATTGTAGTCGTACTTATACGGCAAAAGTCTTCAACGAAAATCACATTCCGACAGCAACGAAACGGTTACGCTGTGTCAATGAATGTATAAACAATTGTTTGACATCGTTGAATCGCAATTTGAATAGCTTTGTTGCATTTGTACAGCTGATCATAAATTCTAGTCAGTTAAAGGAGTATGTTGTAATATTGAGTTTTTGGTGGTTGAAAAATGTGACTCGCATTTATAAGCTAAAAGTTTGATTTCCAGAGATGTTGTTTCCGAAGACACAGAAGTTGTGTATTCTCCTTCTTCTGCACTGCCAAATAGTAGTGTAGAAAAAAGTGAGAGCGCTAACAAAGATGATAGCGCAATCAAGCATGAGGAGGTATATTTGTTGATATTTCGATATTATATTTATTTGTAAGGACGTCGAGGATATGCTTCTTTTAATGTTAGAAATATGTTAGAAATTATCACAAAACTAAATTGTCACAGGAGCAGATGTCAAAGAATGATTATACGCGATCAGCCAACGATTTTTGGAAATCGGAAGTATGTTTATTATGTAATATATTTTGCATCTAATTCTAGGTATATCTAATAATATATAGTCCTAATTTATGGTTTAAATTTGATAGTTCAAGAGAAACTTCAATCATCAAAGCAATTTACTTTGGATGTAGGGTTTTAGAATTTTAATTCGTAGTTGCTTATTTTCTTTTATCTGTACACTTGGTCTGTTTTTGCAGATGAAATTAGCAAGGAAAAGGATTGTTCAACTAGAAAAGGAAAAAGAGCGGATCACTTTAGATTATGAGCTTCTCAAAACGAAATTAGAATCAGTAAAGTGAGGATTTTAATCATATTTATTATAGTATTATTTGAATAGCTTTTTATGTTCACCTTTTACTGATACACTCTAAATAATTCTTAGTCCTTCTCTTTCTTTATAAATTAGGATTGCTATCAAATCATGGTAAAAATTTTTAAAATTATCATAATGGAACTATATATCATAGTTTATCACAATAGAATTGTATATTTTAGTTCAAAATTATTTTAAAATATGAAATTAAGTGATACTGCTTCTGTTTTAAATACGTAATTGTTTAGGTCGTTAGAATCTGAAACCGCTGTATTAGAACTTCCTTGTAAGGATGCAGATGTGATTTGCTCATATTTTGAAGAACGGATTGGTGATTTACATGCTGACATCGAATACATTCGTAGTCGAGCTTTCTATTATAAGCATGAGGTTTGTTTAAAATGTTTGTTTTTTTTTTTTTGAATTTTGCATTTCACTACATTTCGTAGCTTTTTTCAATTTTAGATTTTTCAGTTAGTGTTAATGTATCTTTTTAATAAAAATAAGGAATTAAGATAAATGCAGAATTTTGTTTCAGTGTAAAGATCTGCTCAGATTAGCGAGATTGTCAGATCAAGAGAATAAAACGCTACGCGAAGAACTGAACCTTGTAACTTCCAGAGAATCAGCGCTGAAGGTTGTTTTAATTCATGGAATAGTAACTGTTGAAAGTGATTGAAAGAGTTAAAACATGGACAAAAATAAAATGCTTTAAGGAGGAACTGGAAATGACGCGGAAAAGTTATGAAGTGCAACTACAAAACCTGCATGAGCATATTGCCAATTTGAATATTCAGTTAGGTGACGAGTCTAAAGCAACGAATTCTGCCAAGGACGTGTTGAATGGAGTAACTTCGACTAAGCAGGTTTTTCCTTTCGTAGATTATGTTTGATGCTTACAGTAAAAGTCCTTTTTTGACCTGCAATAAAATCTTTTGAGAAGTGGTTTCATAAATTAGGTAGTTTAAATCATATGTCCAATAAAAATGTTTTTGTGGCGGATGTTTTTTAATTTCATTTTTCCTTTTCAGAATTCTCGGAGATCGCTCCTGAAATGACGAAAAATTTTTGTGAAAGGCAACTGATTAGTACCAAATCAATATGTCCACATTTAGAAGAAATTTTATTTGGGAATTTCATCTGGCATTAAATTTTATTTGTGTTATGTAAGTATCGTTTCCTTTTCCCCTTTTTTGAAGGAGTTTTTTGAAAGAAATTTTCTATGGAATTTAATTTAGTTCAGGAGAATAGAAGGAAAAGAGCGTTTTGGATGCTATTACTGAAAGGAAGGAAGGAAACATTGAAAATGAAGTGATCCTTTTCTGTTCAATCCAGTCTCATTCAGTTTCTCTGAATGCAAAAGGATAATGAGAATAAAAGGCAAGAAGCAAGTAAGGCAAAGATAGTGAAAAAAATAATTGGATTTTTAACATTGGATTTCTGTGATGTGTTTTCTATTATGAGACTCTTTCGTTAAGTGCTTTGATTTTCTTCATTTACCATGATAGTGTCTTTTTGAATTTTAGTTTACCTCTATTTTTTCATCAGAATTGTAAATTATCGCGCAACGTGTTTCCTTATTTCTTTAATGCATTTTTTTTCGAACTGAAAATTTGATCTTTTTTCCTTTATACTTTCATTGTATACTTGTTCATTTTTCAAACTTTGTAAAGTTTCACTTACTATTTTGTGATAAAAATTTGAAATTTTCTTTCAAAAAGATTGAACTGTTTGTATTATGTTTTCATTGAAATACTATTAGTCGATTTTTTTTCAAATTGTAATTTGTTCTTTTTAAAAAAGAGGGCATTCTACTTTTGCAAAGTTTTCAAATAATATAAAAAACGAAATACTATCTGTGAAAGATAGTATTTCATTAATTTTTATTTGCAGAATAAAAATGCAATAATGTTTTATTTTATGGTTTCATAAAAAGGTGATTATAATTCTAATACTGTGTGTGTATGTGTGTATGTTTTTTCGCTTTGTTTTTTTTTTTTTTTTTTCAAGGACATTCTCATGTTTGGTTCATTTTCATATTTTCATAACGGAAAATAATTATTCTTTTATGCTTTATCATTAGCAATTTTTCCATTTCTATGAGTCTCACGCAGCGCAATTTTTAGTGCTTATGTAAATTGTTATATATCACTAATAACTGATGAAAATAAATAGTAAACTCTAAAGTCGTGAATCTTTTGTTTTCGTACGATGCATTGCCGGTTATCGATGAGTTGCTGAATTTCTGGTAATTTTATAGTTTCTCTGTAATTTTGGCCTCTTTCTTCTAATGAAGAGAATTGAGCATTACAGCATCAGCTTCAGTATTTTAATTTGAAGTATGATTAATGTTTCATAGAATTTTAGGCATGGATGAGTTGGCGGACAGAACAGTTATGCCAGATTTAGCATTAAGTATTCAGGATGATATTAGAATATGTACAGTGGTTGCCAATGAAGATTTAAATATAAATGACAGTCAACCTGGTTCCAGTCGACAACAACAAACAGGCAAGTTATCAGAGATAGGCGAACAGTTTTTTTTATCAAATTCGTCCACCTAATTTATTTCGATTTTTTGGAATTGATCTTTAAATAGATGATGAAGGATGTTAAATCTGAAAGCTTCAGAAGTTGGAATTACTACTATTTGCAATTTTCTAACCAACAAACTTTGTTCGTAAAAAGTTATGTGATGCTCGANAAATTCGTCCACCTAATTTATTTCGATTTTTTGGAATTGATCTTTAAATAGATGATGAAGGATGTTAAATCTGAAAGCTTCAGAAGTTGGAATTACTACTATTTGCAATTTTCTAACCAACAAACTTTGTTCGTAAAAAGTTATGTGATGCTCGAAGTAAATTTGGATATATCTAAAATCATGCGTTAAGATGAACAAACGCATGATTGATTAATTTTTTTCAGATGATTTGGAATTAGTACTTGCAGAAATGGAAGAAAGTAATACATTGCAGTTAAACAGTGCAGTAGGTTATTCTGAATGAATACTGAATTAGATCTTTTTTCTAAGTTTTTGATCTGAGGAATTTTGTTATCACAATGACCTTCCAGTTAGAATATATATATATATATATATATATATATATATGAATTTTTAGATTCCAGTGAAAATTTGAATAACTCAGGGATTTTACATGATGTAATTTCAAATGTTACTTAGTCTTTTCATCAAATTCGAAACATATGAATAAGTAATTGATCGGCATAAACATGCTGAAAAACTTTTAGATTGCCACCACTGGAAATGACATGACCATCACTATGGATGAATTGAATACTCTGTTAGCAATCAATGAAGCCTTTAAAGAAACCTTAGAGAATTTGATTCGACGTGTTACATTAGCTATATCAAAGAATCGCGAAGCGCAAGTAAATTCGTTTTTTGGTATTTTGTCATAGTTTTTCCTTCATACTTTCTTTTTCATGAATTTTTTTCATATCTTTAGAAATTTTTTACAGAAGTTGTCGAAAGCTAAACTGCGGCAGACAGCAGAACGTGGATTACGAATCAATATAAAGAAAGTGCCAGTTTCACGGTTTTTGTTTCCATATTTTCAGGATTCTCATGAAATGGTAAATAAATAACAAAGTTTTGTCTTTTGTAATCCTGAAATATATATTATTATGATGTTTAATATGTAATGAATGAACAGTTATTGCAAAAGCGTTTAATAATTATTTGAAAATTAGTTTATCATTTCATCGAGATAAGAGAATGTAGGGCTTGTGCTGTTTTATAGAAAAAAAATTGCCATAAACGAAGTATTTTTAAAGCTGAAATTTTTTTTTGGAGACTCTAGATTTCAACTAAGATTTGAAATACCTAAACTTGAAGGAACCGCCAAAGAATAAAGAATATGAGCTAAAAGTTTTTCGTCGAGAATACGATCCTTTGGTAAAGGAGGAAAAGAAATGTACGTGCTTCAGTGCACCCATTGGAGAAGTTCATTTCACAACTATTTATTTAATTTACCAACAAAGAAAGTTTTGTAATGTTGTGTAATGTGAACTGTCAGTATTCCATTTCAGGGTCAACAAAGGAATGTCAGTTATTAAAAAATGCAGTGTGGAAATCATTGATTGAAATCCGTATTCAGCCTTTCATTCAGAGGTTATTTTATATATGTGTTCGATGGAATGATCAATCATTCTCTGAATATTCAGAAATATAAGTTCCTGACTACTCGGTCTTACATTTTTTTCGAAATCACTTATCGGGATTGGTCAGAGTGAGAAATGGACTAGACAGATGTTTTCATTTTTTTCCTTGATGATATGAAATTTAGTTATGGCTGTTTTTATGTTGAAGGAAAGAAATGTTTCTCGGGAAAGTTCGGGCCGCTGGACAAGAAACATCTGCGGAACAGATAGATGAATGGAATAGTACTATCGCTGAGATGGAACGTTTGATTGCATTTCACAAGTAAATTTTATGCGAGTTAATAAAATTTGAATGGTGTTTAAATAATTTTATGTTGCTTGATTGAATGGCGATTGATGCCGAGAGTATAATTTGATTTCTTAGTGATAGTGTATTGATTTCTTGTTATTTGCAGAGATCTGCCAGAAAATGAAGTATTAATGAATGATTATTCTGAAGTGGATTGGGCGAAGATTGCTAAAGTTGATGTAAGATATTTAATTTATTGCAGTCCAGTTATAAAAAGGAAAGTGGAAAATGCCATATTTTTTCATCCATCAAAATAGATCTTTTAGTGATGAAATGATTTTATGTATAAAAGAAATGAAGATAAAATATTGGCCATGGAATCATTGTGTATGATTTATTTACTACTTTAAATCTCACATTTTTATTTGTGTGAATTCTTTATATATGAATTTAGAATGAGCATTATATTAATTATATACTTCAGTTTCTTGGAAATCGATCACCAAAACAGCTGAGATTGAAATGGGTTAATGAACAATGTCCACGATGGTCAAAGGAGCCCTGGTCTACTCTTGAAATGCAACGTCTAAAGGAATGTGCTGGGAGATGGAATAATTGGAATGTAATTGCGGAACGATTAGGCACGAATCGTACAGCTTTTCAGTGTTTCGTGAAATTCAGAAGTGAATTAGATATTGACAATGTTGGGCGGTTTGTTTCATGATTTAATTATTACTGATGTTGGAATACTTTCAATAAAAGAATTAAAGAAAATTGACAACAAAATGAGATTTTTTTTAGTAACTTTTTGTATAATCGTTTCAATTTTTAGCATATTAGTATCATCGGAAATTAAGGGTAAATCTTTACAAAAATCTTTTCCAAATTTTATTAAGTTTTTTATTTAAAGCACTGCTTTAGCGATGTCTATAAAATGCAGAAGAGGTTGGAGTTTCATATGTGAAGCACCGATCGAACCATCAGAGTTATTTATCCTTGATCGTTTTCTGTTTCTGTTTGATCAATTATTTCAGATCATGGAGTAAGGAGGAGGATGCTCAATTGATGACTTTGGCACATTGTATGCAGGTTAATGGTAAAATGAATTGGGATAAAAGTAAGCATCTGAAGTTCGACTTTTTGGTCAAATGGCGATTTTCAAATGAATAATTTTTTAGATTTGTATTTTAGTTATATTTTAGTTTCAGTATATCAGAATTTTAGTTGCTCATTACATGGAGGAAAGATCACGACAGCAATGTACAATTCGATATAGGCGAGCGCTTGACACTGATATCAAATTTGGTCGATGGGACGCAAGTGAAGATGTGGTGAGCAGAAAGATACATTTCTAGTATTTTCCATAGTTGCAGCTCATTCATATTGTATAAAGTTCCCTTTTTCTTATTGTGTGCTGTAGTTTCTGGAAGTTCAAGAATTCGATGTTTTGTAGATATTGTTATTTTGAAATTTGAATTAAGATTCTCAAAATTAGTGCTTGTTTTAATAAATTTCAGCTTTTGACATGTGCTGTGAGTCGCTTTGGAACAAAAGACTGGATAAAAGTAGCATCATGTGTTCCAGGAAGAAGCGATTCGCAGTGTCGTGATAGGTTTGTCACTTTTTCTTTGAAGAAGATCTTGAACGTGTATCTGATAAATGTTGTTTGTATTTCAGATGGGTGAATGTATTGGACAAAAGTATTAAAGCCGAGCCATGGTCAGTGGATGAGGATGAAAAATTGCTTGAGGGAGTAAGAATTTTTGGAAAAGGTTGGTCGAGTGTATAGTTTGCCTCGATTTTTTTTTAAAAAGACGGTTCATAAAATTAACATATGTTTCAGGCGAATGGTCGAGAATTTCAACATTGCTTCCAGGTCGTTCTGCTTCGCATTGCAAATCACGCTTCCGATCACTTCTTTCAGCGAAAGTTAAAGTCTGTCATTTTATGATTAAGCTTTAGTTATTTCCTTTTTTTTTATTCTACCATTTCTTATAGTCATGTACTAGGTTATTTTAGCTGGATTCGGAATGTCGCTCATATCCATTCAGACGTTTTAGCTGGAAAGGCAAACATCGCCGGCAAGAAGTAATCATTGTTTTTATTTTAGCACTTAAATTTTCATGAAATGATTTTCTGTATTATTTTGATGAATTGCTTCATTGTCTTGAGTTATGTGTGAGTATGTAAGAGGTTTTATTTTAGTTTTATTTTGCTTTTCAGCATTTTTACACTATTTTGGTTTCGTTCTTTAGCATCTACATTTAGGTTGAAGCAACGTTTCGGAAACTGTTAGCAGCTGATGGTAAAGAAGCTTTAGCAGAACAAGTTATGAATTCATTCGATATGGTAATTTTTCTTCTACACTCTGATAAAAAATAATTGTGATAACTTTAGCTTAAATTCAATGAATTATTGGTCGGGTTTAAAATGAGGCATCATTGAATCTAATAAATAAAAATGCTAGAAATAAAATGCTTTACTGTTTATTGGGGGTGCCTCTAAAGTGTCTCTAAAAGGTGTCTCTAACTCTGTCTCTAAAATAAGGGCTGTCTCTAAAATTGAGCTTCTTAGTTTATATAAATGTTTGATAAAGAAATTGCAAAGTATCTTTAGATTTAAAGCTTTCTTCGATAAATTATGAAATGAATCTGTTTTAGCGAGCATTAAGCATCGATGAAATGGAAGCGTTATCTGCGATGGCACCTAAGCAGAGAATAACGGTAATGGAATTCCTTAATGAAGTTCGTGAAAAACATTTGAATAGTGATGTGAATGATAATCAGTCGATTTGGAAATTATTGAAAGACAAGTTGCAATTCAATACCAGGTAAGAGTCGTTAAAAACAATCAAAGTAAAATCAACTGAAAAATAATCTGCATACATTGAGATTATAATAATGAATAATGCGAAAGGTTGATGCAAGAGAAGGAGATGTTGAGAGATTTTTAATATAAATAAACGTAACTGATGCTTAATTTCTGTAATTTTTATTATAATATGCTGTATTATTTGTATGGTTGCATTTTGAATGAAAAAATGGATTTATAAAATTTGAAAGTAATACGATTCTCTTCCAGTTTCTTTATCATTTTATTTCTTTAGTTACTTGGATAGTTCAACACAAAGTGCTTTGCTAAAATATTACAAAAGATTCCTCGGCGGAAGCACTAACGAGCTTTTAACTCGTCATGAAAAAATTGAATTCGATACGAAATGCAGAGTGTTACAAGAAACTGATCCAGTGGTAACTTGTTTTTCTCCTTTTGTCAACAGTGGTAACACCATCACTATCATATTAAGGATAATCTAGACTGTTTTATATTTCTGATGAATTAAAAAAACAAAAACTATTCCCCATCTGATTAGTTTAATAGCCATAATTGAACTCAGTTGAAAAATTGCCATGCATGCTTTCTATTTGATTAAATCAACATCAATTGTTTCACTAGCATCAAATTTTAGTTGTGTGGACGTACGAATTATTTGACGTCAATAGATTTTTGATTTCTGAAACTGTTAACTTCCATATGAGTTTTTAATTTAAAATTACTTTAGGCTGCAAAAGATTATGTTATTAATGGGTTATGTGATTTAATTGAACGAAGCGATAATTGGCAGTGTTATATGCATCGAAAAAAGCTTACCAGAAGTCAGATTCTTGATGAAGTTGGTCGATACCTTAATTCGGTCGGTCTATCAATTTCAGCTGTATCGTGTAAATAATTCAGTTTGGGATGGTTGATTTGATTTTTTTCCTTAATGGATTCAGAAGGACGGAAAAAGGCATCCGTTTTTCTGTTATTAAATCTTTCCAGTTTCGATACAACTTTTTTTAGGTTCTTATCGGTGACATAAATAAAGCTCTGTCTTGTGGCACTGATGCTTTTGCCATACCACCCTGCATTGGTTCACTGCATTTGTACGAAAATATTCAGGTGGGTAATTTACAAAGATGGATGTCATCGTGACTCAAATGTCCAGTAACTGGAATATCTTGTAATTAGTGTTATTATTGCAGAAGCAAATTCATGTGTTGCGAGAATCTGCTGGCGAGTTCTTTGAACCACTTGTTTCGGTATTTATTTTTGCCGTATTTTCTCATTTCTTCTTTTCAACTTTATTCATTTGTCAAAATATGTGCTATTATTTCAGAAAATATAGAAATAAAATTGCAGGATCGAAACGACAATATATTTTTGCAACTTTCACGACAGATTACTCTGGACCCTGAATATGTTTTGCTTAAAGTTATTCTTTTATATATTTTACTTTTCATTTAGTTGCTTGTCGATAATTGTAGATAACATTCTTTCACAACTTAGCATTTGCGACTGAGCAACTATTCTCGTGATATGTTTTAGGCAAAGTTGCGAACTTTATTGTTTTGGCCAATGCTTTTGTATCGGTCAATAGAGAGTAAAGAGTCGGTGGAGAGAAGAATGTATTTGCGTTCAGTTGCCGCCACGAAATTAGCAGAACAACAAAAGCTAGCTTTGGAAAATCTTAAGGTGCGATTTCAAAGTCAGCCACAACCTCGTGTAAATCTTCCAACGCCGGAACAAACAGTGGTTTCGGGAACAGAATTTGATGATGACTATACCGGAGAATTAACTGTTGGCGAATTTCTGAAGCAACGGATGTATAAGCGGGTCAGTTGCTATTAATCTAGAAATAAAGTTGGATATCTTCTTTTTTTTTCTTTTTGACTTTTTTTTATTAACGCTAGATATTATTGATCCGTGATTCCGTGAATTCCAGTTTAAATCCATTGGTTTATTTTTTTGCAGCTAAATCGAATTTGTTAAATGTTGAAAGGGAATTTTCACATTTCTTTAGCGTATTAGTTTTGAATTTGGATTTAAGTTGAATTTCAGTCGCGGAAATACATTACTGATAAAAAGATTGGACAGGAAGATACCCGCGAAGCGGACGTTGCTGAATCGAATGCATCAGAAGTCACTGAAGCGATGAGTCATCGTATCGATGAATGTATCGAATCAGTTTGTATTGCTGTTCAGAAAATATACGAACGTGATTTTGTGGTAATTCTCAAAATTTGCATTAGAACAAGTGCTTGTGAACTATGTGAAAAAGTTACACCTAAATGAATGATTTTGAAATTGAGAAAGAGTGATAATTATTCTTCCTTATCATTATCTCGGTCATTCACTTATGTAATTTAGATTCCGGCTGCTTATGAATTGGCTGCGCAGCAATTAAACGAAGACAGTGAGTTTCATTTTAAAAATTATTTCGAGTAATTTTTATGCAATGTGAATAAATGGACAAAATCAAATTTGTCACAATAATATATTTGCTATCCTGTACTGATATTTGCAGGTCCTAGCACAAATATTGTGGAGAATACGATGCAGGATGCATTAGATGTTGTTATCGATGAAATTGCTAGTGGAACTAGTGAAACTGTTAAATCACCACCAAAAGTGAAAAGGCGGTCGAAGAATGTTATAGATGGTGATAGCTCTGAGTGTAATGACAGTGTTTCAGAAATTCAACAGCCTGCATCAGCAGCTATGATGAAAACTGGTTCGAAAAAGCGACGCGCAACCAAGGATGCTTCAAGCAGTTGTGAGCAAATTGGTAAGCCGAAGAGAATGAGAAAACAAGCGGGTGCCAAATCGCTGGAAGAGAATGACATTAAGAAAGGGAAGAGGAAATCTGCAAGAACGCGGAACTTTAAAAGTTCTTAATTCCGTCCTTAAGACTAACTAAGAAATTTGCTATTTAAATGTTGCGGAAGTTTTTGGGGTTATAAATATTATCATTTATGGTATATATTATATTACGGTGTAAGCAGCTGTGGCTCTTTTACGTTTGTCCAAGAGATTTCTGTATACTGAAATTTATAAGTCTCAGGATATTGTCATCCATTCCTTACGGGTTTAATTTTTATTCTACTTTTGTTGCTTCATTTTATGTGATCTTTTTTACAAGTGTTTATAAAGAGGTATTTTTATGAAGGAGAAATAAATTTAATTTTATCAAGCAAAACATTAAACAGAATCTCCCGGGATTAGACAGTTTAGCAAAGATTCTTGGTTCGGAAAATATCAATCATCTCTTTCATTTGGTTTCTGATAAGGCTAAGAGACAATAAGAGGGCTAAATTGATAATGGATTGCTGAAGTAAATCTCAGTAATAATACTGTTTTTCGAATTATGCGTGTCATAAGGAGGACTTTGTGATGATTTCTTGGAATAGTTGATTAATGTATCATTAGCGAGATGATAAATTCATAGATCCCTTATATAACTATGGAGTGATTTTTTATAGGCTTTATACTTTTAAGTATTTTACAGATCTTTTTTAATAATTAGTTCTCTTCATTAACCAATTAAGCAAGAATATATGTTTCCTTTGCTTCCTAGCACTGATGTACTATTACTTTTGGAAAGTATAGGGTGATAAGCATATGCTGATTAACTGTACCTTATATCGATACATTTATGCTAGAAAGATTTTATATACATTCTTTTAACTTTAATTATTCTTACACAGATGTTTTCAATTAACACTTTGTTTTGTTTTTTTTCTAATTTAAATTACAACATGTGCTGAGCGCAGTTTATTGGAGAAATGATTAAGAAAGCAGAAGGAAGGAATTGCTAAAAAGTAAATAACGAATAGCTCAGTTAGCTTCAACTGTACATCGTTGTCGTAAACCTAATTACATTGCATCGATGATTTACCTAACCAATCAACCAATTGAGAACTTAAGAGAACTTTATTCAGATCAATCCGGTTTATTTGCTTTACTTCAGTCCGTTTTATTTTTTTTGTCAATTTTTTAGTTTGTTTTCGTTTATTCCAATAAAAAGAATTTTTTTTCTCTAAATTTTAATTTCTCCAAAAAAATTTAATCTTTATTCAGATTGCTAACAAACAGATGTATTTATAAATGGTTACCATTCTGTTATGATTAATTGAGTGAGGAAATTATATTAGCTAATTATTTGAGCTTTTGTTTTCTATATGTTGAAAGTCTTAGCAAATTAACAGTTGATAGACTGCAAAAACTATAAATAATCCTTCTGGTCTGAATTTAAAATGGATTTGCATTTGTAATTTAAGAAATTGGCAAAGCCAGCCTGATTCTATTTTAATAACATCAGTGTAATGGATAAAATCTCTTATAATATTTGTTTTTGTAGTTTCAATTATTTATAAAATTAATCATTTCCAATAAGTCTTTTCGATTCGAACACAAACTTAAATAATTAATTAACACTTTTGTTCGATATTATGAAGGACTTCCTGTTCTTTTGTTGCTATTTCTTGCCATTAATAGTTCTGAGAGAGGCATTCAAAAAACGATTTTTCCGTATTGAAAAATATTTCGGAAAATTATCGTTGAAATTTATTATCGATCTCATATTGATTATTAAATAATGGATCGCTTTATCCATTCATCACCGAATGGCTTTTCCGCAAATCACGAGGCGCCGTTTGTTGATAATTCGAATATTTTTTATCGATATACTCGAAAATATAATTCATTAACCAAAGTGAGAGATTACCTTATTAACGCTTTTCTTTCGTAACTGGATAACTCAAGATCGTTTTTTGAAAATTAAAATTGCTATAATAACAAGTAGTTTTAAAGATGACAGAATTGATGTTGAAAAAGCTATTTTTCACTGCAAATTATTAGTAGCTTAATTAAGCTATTTTATTTTAATTTACATTGAATTGCATAATTTTTATGCAGCAAGTTAATCAATTGGCATATGAAATCCCGCATAGTAAATATGCGAAGAATCCGTGGAGTTGTGCACCGGAATTTCTTAAGGTATTTGGTGATGTTCGTGCACAAACCGGACAAAAAGTATGCTTTGATTGCATTTTGCTTGGCTCACCACGACCTCGAGTTTGTTCTTTTTTTTTATCTTAATAACAGACAGATATATATTTCCTCCGAAATAGCAATAATAATTGTATGAATGGAAGCATGCAAGCATTTGCAAATGGATGAAATACCTGCATGCATTAATGAATATTAATTAATGCATGCATTTAAATGTGGCAGTAAAAGTTGGCAGAATTGATATCAATAGATGCAACTGAAAATGACTACTGTATGCATCGTCTTACATTCACGTATTAATAAAATATTAGTAAAAGTATGCATGTTTCAATAATTGTTACCTGAAACAGGTAAATGAATGCATATGCAATTAATGCAGTACTACTACAAATTACTAATTAAAATGAGCTTATATATCAATTTTTTATAACTTCAAGAAAAAATGCATTTTTTTGAAGCCTATAATATTTAAGTTTTTATACAATTTTGGTACAACATTATATTTATCACAAGAGTAAAGGACTTCAATTGGTTAATTAATTATATAAATATGATGATTAATTAGTTAAATAACTTAATTGATTGGTTTAAGTGATACTTTAATTGCTTAATTAATTATATAACTACTATAATTAGTTTGAATTGACAATTAAATCATTTAGTAAGATTAAAAAGTAATTTATATTTGAGGTATGTTGGTTGTTTAACAACGAAAAAATGAAATTTGATGATATTCAAATTGATGATACAGCTGATTTATGTCGTTTAACGATACCTACCATAAAGCATTATCATTACGGTACATATGCGGTGTTATGCGAAAATGAAGTTGGACGAGCGATAGCTTCTGCTAATCTTATACCTGTTTCACATTGAGATATTTGCATTGATATTTAAGCATATCTTTTTTTAATTCTTTACAACAGCATATGAAATATTATTTGATCAGAATGATTAGATCGATAACATATGTAAATTCTCTCTCTCTCTCTCTTTCTCCTTCTTCCATATGTCAGGGAATCATTTTTTGGAAATGTATAATGTATGAAAACTGGAACATATACTTTTCTAAAAAGATTTTATAAAAGTTAGCAAATGAGAATGTATTTTTGAAAGTACAGTGCGAATAATGCCGCAGATAAAATTGCCAGGTTTATGATAAAAATTGGTTTTAGCTCTTTTCTAGCATGAATTGCATGGATTTGTTAATTCCCATATTCTAAGTGTTCATGTTAATAAAGTTTGTTATACTTTAAAATATAGCTTGCCTTCAGTTTAACAAGAATTACATAGCTTTGTGCTCTCACTATTGTATATTTGAATTCAAAAAAGAAATGTTTCAATCGGTTCCGCTACATCTCTAATTTTCATCGAATAAGAATCTCATTGTAATAGTCAGTCATTCTTTAGTCATTTTTTAAAAGTTCAATAATTAATTATCGAAGTGAAATTTACAAGTCTAGAAATGGTATAGTTCAGATGATGATTATCATCAGTGCAACTTGCGCACTTCACAATCATTTGTATCTACTACTCTCTTTTATTACAGTTAGTTAGTAATTGTTTCTAGATTAATAAGTGGAAACGAATTAAATAAAATTGACCATTATTAAATTTTTCAGAAAGATAAGTTGGAAAGATAACCGGCGATAAATAGTCAGTGCTACTGCTGTATAGTTTTGAAAAACTCGTCGAATAAAATTTGTGAGAAATGAAGATTAGCCAACTCTAAACATAACTTTATTAATTGATATCGTTGATAAAGGTAATGAGACTATGAGAGAATATTTTTGGGCGAAATTGTATGATTATCGAAGTACATATCAAAGGAAATTACAGTACAATCACAATTTACATCAATAATAACTCATTCCTTATTAAATTATTTTTAATTCAATTTAATACACATCTTTTAATATTAAATCATTTCCTATTTCATACAGAAAGTGCTAGTAATTTACCAATTAATAACTTAGTGCATTTGAGCAATGGGTAAAAGTATACCCAACATGCATTTTGATAGTATATTTATTTTTTGCCTGAAAATTTATGCATTAAATTTGCATTGTATTTCAAATCAGCTGTTGAATTTCTAGTTGTGCATAATATGAATTCATATGTATGAAGCTCATGAAATCATCGAAGATTTTTCAAGGATAAAGTTTGACCTGGAATTGTTGTTTAAAGTTTTTTGAAGTCAAAAATATAATAAAAATATGATATAAAATTTAAAGAAAAATGCATAATCCTTAACCGATCAAACAAAATCCAATGGTCTTGATGTTTGATCTGTATAATTGATCAAAGCAATAATAATTTGTAGCAATAATAATTCTTCTTTTAATTAATTGTTTTTTGTTGCTAAATGCATCTTGAAAAAATGTCATCTTTGTTTTGTATAAGATTAACGATGAAGTTTCTTCGTGCTACCTGATACGAACGCAAGATGTTTGGAAAGATTTGTTGGTGGAGGTAATAGCTTTCTTAGTCAGTGCATAGAATACATAAAAAATTTTTTGTTAATGTAAAAATGGATGATTTTTTTGGTTGAATTGAAGGTAAAAGTCGAAGCTTGTAAAGGACTGAAGTGTGATAGGAGACACGGAAAACTTTAAATAGTGGAGTGGATTACATAAATAACGGCTGAATCAAATTATATACAAAATTATGAAAGAAGATTTAAAATGGTAGTTTACCGAATTTATATAATATTTAAAGTACTACCTGGAAATGTTCTTGACGATCTTTATTCCAGAAATGTGTAATTTAGTTGTTCGATTGCTTGCAATATTTTGTTTTAACAGTATTTTTTTTTTGCTTTATCAAATTGTTTTGTCTTTTTATCTTTTGAGTATTTATTCTAGTGGTTTATTTTATTTGATAGCTACTTCTGTTTGTTTTGTTATATTAATTGAAATTTTTGGGGGATTAAATAAGCTTTTATGCGACACTGTGTTTAAAAATATTCCTATGAAACTACCTTTTCTATTTATTTGTTTATTTTTTTATTATTTAGTAAGAGTATTTTATTGTCTTTATAAATTCTTTCGGTTTTTCCGGCAAAATAGCAAAGATTTATGATTACGTAAATACATATTTGTAAATTATGCGTACTAATTACGTGTTAATACGTGTAACACTGTCATCAATATCATTTGATAATTGTTCACTGGAGAAAATGTTTTTTTTTTTTTTTTTTTTAAGAAGAATTGGAAAACTTTGTGCAGTATTTCTTGGATAAATAAATTTATACATCAAATTATAGGCAAAATTATGCAGCATTTTTTGTGACCATACAGAAACTTCAGATGGTCATGCAGAATTCTTGTGGTCAAAAATTGAACATGGAATTTCTTACACCGGGAAAAAGATCTCCAGTGATCTGAAAATTTGCAGAGCGGGCGAAAGAGAAAATGTAAGGGAAGTTTGTTATTGTAGTTATTCTTTGGTTTGTTCGCTTAACCATTGAGAAATTTACCCGGGAATTTACCCCAAAATTTATCCAGATTTCCCGAGAAATGACATTATACATTGAAGAACTACAACTGTTTTTATTTGTATTTATTTCCTGTATTTTTTAATATGTTTGAATGTTTGATGTGAGATTTGTTTATTTATTGAGAAACATTTATTTGAATGACCTATTTCTTGGATTCTTTTTTTTTTTTTTTTTATGCGAACAAACCAAATTTAAAAAGTTAATAGAATGATTGATTAATTAGTTAATTGATGCATAATTAATTAGCATTTCACAATGTTTTGTCATAATTTCTTGTTTATATTACCAATGTATATTAGAAAGAGGATTGAATTGATTTTTTTATTTTTCAGATATGTTAGAACCTTCTGAAGCGAATAAAACTGTTAGAACAGATGAAAGTGATGCAGCAATGATCGAACAGATTAATAGACAGAAAAAAGAAATTGAAGAAGAAGTAAGTTTTAACATTTACCGTTGAGTCAACAGTAGTCATGTTGATTGTATATGTAGAAGAAACTAAATTGAGTTTTTTTAGCTACAAAAATTTTCTTGTAGATTTTGGCAGAAAATAAGGTTTTCTTTTTTGAAGTAGAAAGTTTTATGACCTTACTGATATGTATGTCCATTCTTAACTGAGAAATTAGATATTACAATTTCAGTAATGATTCTAATATTATTTGTAATTTTTGCCAATAATGTTATGTTTGTTATTTTTTTTCAAAGTTTTAAATTTAGATTTATTAGGGAATTTATTGCACTTCATTATTATTTCATTGGTAGATTATTTATTAGACACACAAAGAAAAATGATGATATGGATTTTTCTATATCATCATTTTTTAGGTCAAGAAGGAGCAACCATTAGTTGGTCAAAAGGAATCAATTAGCATCTTGTTAAATGAATATGATCAAGATAAAAGTGTTGAATATTATCAGAAATCACAGGTAATTAACAGTTTTGAGGAAATTCACAAAGATATTTTTCTTTTTCTAATTATTGATATTGCTTTTGAGCTTTTCATGTCAAAAAACACGCTGCTGATAGTATTGCAGTACGCTTTGTAGTAAATTTTCTTAACGATTTCGCAAAGTAGTAAAGTGATTTTTTTTTAGGAATTAGCGAAAGTATATAAATCTATACGTCGTATTCGTGGCGATGGTTGCTGTTTCTATCGAGCTCTTCTTTGTGCACAGTTACAATATCTTTTAAATGATTCGGAAGAATTAATTAGGTTTTCTTTTTTTTTTTTTTGGTGGGGGGATTAGTTAAATTTACGAGAACTGTTAGGAAATATTTCAGACTGTTAATTATAATCAAGTTTCATCATTTGCAGATTTACAAAAGTATGTAAAGGGTGGCGACAGCGTTTAACGAAACTTG
>JARVGP010001242.1:8381-19720 GCA_029876185.1 Mansonella ozzardi
ATGGTGGTAGTAATGGTAGTAGTGATAGTTTTAGTAGTAATGGTGGTAGTGATAGTAATGGTAGTGGTGGTAGAATGTAGTAGTGGTAATGGTGGTAATAATGGTAGTAGTGGTAGTTGTAGTAGTAATGGTAGTGGTGGTAGCAGTGGTAGTGGTGGTAGTAGTAGTATAGTGGTTGTGGTGGGGCAATTCAAGAAGAGCTAAAATATATGGACTGTTTTTATTTTCCCTTTTCAATTAACTTTGAAATTCCCAAACAAAATAATTGGTCAAGCAAATAGTATGAATCGTAAATAGAAATCAGGCGGAAGTCATTTTCTTTTTTTTTTTTTCATTCAATTATATACGTTAAAAGTTGTTCTAACTAAAATTTATTTTCAAATTAACATAATTTATTCATTTTTTTTTTGAACTTTTTTAATGTCTCTTCGACAAATGAAGAAAACAACTCAAAGTGGTCAGTGGTCAGTGGTCAAGGAAAGGTTAATTTTGGGATCATTGATGGAAGCAATGATTTGTGAAAGTAATAATATATTCTTCAAATAATAATAATAGTGTCGCAGCTACAAAAAAAAGAATGCCATCGAACGCGATGACCACCACTGCAAATATTATGAACAAAACTAAATAAAATTTTCCTTGCTTTTTTCCCTCCTATTTTTCTCTTACTCTCTCTTCCTCTCTCTCTCTCTCTCTTAGAAAATATGAAAGAAACAAAAGGGAATTGTTGAAAAAAATGAAAATAGAGAGAAAAGAAAAAAAGAAGAGAGAAGGAATGGAAGAATAAAAAGAGATCAAAATTCTCGATTTTTGAATTATGTCCAAATTTCGATTAATCATTTCATATTTGTGCAATATCATGTTAGCAAATACATTAGCAATATGAAAATAGCAATGAAATGAGAGAGAAGTTAAAGAAAATGTCAAAATACAAAGGAACGTGAAATTTATGGAGGGCAGAAGCGAAGAAATGAAGAAAGAGAATGATGATTTTGATTAGTTTTTTTTTTTGAATCGATTGAAATGAGATGAAAAAAGCGAAAAAGATAATGCAAAATAAAGAGGGAAATAGAAGAAAAAGGAAAAAAAAGCTTTTTAGGATGATGAAGAGAGGAGAGGAGAGTAGAGGAGAAGAGATGAGGAGAGTTTGAAAGAGCTTTTGTTTGAATCAGCTGAAATGAGATAAAAAGAAGAAGCTAGAGAGAAGGGATAGTGAGGAGGAATGATGAAAAAAAGAAATGAAGAAAGTTGAATGTTAAAATGAGCAGCGAGACAGAAAGAGATATTTTTCTTATTTCATTTTACATATCTCATGATTGATTAATTCTAGTAATTATTAATCGAATTACTAGTAATTATTATCAGAACTTAATTACTCGATCATACCATTCCATTGAGTAATTATTTTACAATTAGTTACAGTTAAAAAATTTATCACAAATTAATAATATAAATTATTGTTAAAAATGATAAAGATTATCAATTAATTTTTTTCTTTTTTTTTTTTCTTTTTGCAATAATATTAGAAATTTAAATTGCATTCTGTAATTGTTCAAAAGTTCAACAAAATTCTTATGCAATCAATGAGATGAAATGAATAATTTATTTATTTCAAAGTAAAACTGAAATTTAGGTCAAATTCATTGCAAGAATTCAAAGATGAATAATGCTTTCTTTTACATTTTATGAAATGAAATTCAAATTTAAATGACATTTACGAAATGAAGATGGCTTAATGTGATGATTTTCAGTCATTTGAACATTGGTTAATGCATCTATCTCATTTAGTTTCATACATTTTATCGAACGTATTGTAGAAATTTAATTTGTTTCAACAATTAATTGCTGTTACTCAAATTAGGTTATTTTAATTGTATTTAAATGGATTTAAATCAAATACATGTAGAAATTATTCGCTCAGTTAGTTTAGAATTATTTCTGATACATTCAAATTTAACAAAGTTTATCGATATTTAAGTGAAATTAATTCAAATATATCTACATTGTATTTTCAGATATATACATAAATAATCCAAATATAAATAAATAATTGAAAATACCTCTACTGTAAATATGATTATTTTGTTATATTTAAATCAAACAAATTTAATTATATCTGGTTGGAATTAACTCAAACACAATTAAATAAATTTTGAATACATTTTAAACGCACACTTCAATCAATAACACTGTTATAGCATTAAATTATGAGTAAAAATTGAATGAAAGATGATAATTGAAAAGAAAAACTCATTTTTACAGTTTTTTAAATCTAAAAATTGAAAATAATTAATTAAGACAGTTTTTCGACAATAAGTGTTGCGTAACAGTAATGCTTTTTACATATTCAACATTCCCTATAGCGGAAATTATCATAAAAATGACAATAAAATTATTACTAATAATGGCAATAATAATGCTATTGTTTGTGGTGATAATAATAAATGTTTTTCACATCACAACTAATCTTGGAATGAAAAAAAGTAATTGAGTAAAAATTTGAGTTTTTAAATATTTGATCTGAATGATATTGTTCCTTATAATATTGTCATCAATTAAGACTAGTAATAATAATAGAAATTATTATTCAGAATGACGCTATTCGTCAGTATCTTTTTTTTAAAGTTATTTTTAAACTTAACAATCAAAATTATGTCAAATAATTTTCAGATTACTGCACCATTTCTTGAACCATAAATATTAATTTATGATTTTCATTGCTAAATTATTGATTATATAATTTCACAAATTTATTTATCAGAATTAAAACTGAAATGAACAATAACAGCAATAACAATTTCAAGTACCTTCTGCTATTTCCATTGCTATTTTAATATGGAATTAACAATTTTGTTTTAATTGTTAAGTTTAAATTGAAACTGACTGAAAATTACAACTAAGCTTACTTCATTACTGCAATATTTATGCTACAATAAAATCATTCTTTTTCTCTTTTATATTTTCTTAACATTTCCACTTCCATCGGTCTTTTTTTTGTAATTTAATTTTTAATGTAAACCAGTCTTAAATGTTCATAGTTTGCAATAGAAAAAAAAACTAACAGATAAACCACAAAAAAAAATTGTTTTCTTAAAATAACTATGCAAGACACTCATTTTATTTTCCTCCAAAAAAAAAAAGTTTTTTTTGGACAATAAATTTTAGAATAAACGAAATTTTTGCAGCGTTGAAATGAATTTAAAAAAATGAAATGATTCGTTTAAAATTTTATAGCGTAGTGTAAGAATACAACAGTATCCTATAGGAAAAGAATCAAAAAGTATTTTAGAGCAAGAGAATATAAATGGAAGAGAATATAAAAGTATTCTATAGGAAGAGAATAAAACAACATTTCATAGGAACAGTATTCTAGAAGATAACAATATTTTTGAATATTTTTGCAAAATTTCTTTTTTTTAAAACGAAATTTATATCAGCTCAAAAAGAATGAAAAAAAGGACGAAATTTTTAAATATTCTAAGATCAGTTTTCGAAATTTTAAAAAAACTACACAAAAATAAACTTCTAAATTTTGCTGAAATATTTTTCATCCATTTTCTTGTTTTTTGATCAATTTATAATCATATTAATTGATAATTATATAAATTGTATTAATTACAGTTTGTTTTCTTTTTTTTTTTTTTGCTTCTAAATGATAGTATTATTAGTTTCTTTTATTATTCATTATTTTTTAACTGAATATTTTAGCTCAACCATATTCAATCATCATATTCAATCAATTCCAATAATCTATCACTTGCTAAGCAGCAACCTGGTAATTTTTTCACACTAATTTTATGCCATTTATTCTGCCGTTTTATTTTCCTGTTTTAACTAAATTGAAATTTACGACAGAAACTTTTTCTTCAATTACATAACATCTCCGAACAGCAATAATTTGCAGTTGATTTTTTAATCTCTAGAAATATTATGACAAATTGCTAAGTAATTAAAAAATGAGTAAATTAGACCTAACACCAAAAGATAAAGTCAATGTCAACTAATACTGTCACAAAATATTCTCACTGTAAAATTCACGACACAATCTTTTTCTTCAATCACACCATTCTCCGAACAGTTTTTTCTTATCTTTCAATTTCTTATTTAATTGCAAAAAGGAAAATAATTTTCGAAAAAATATCTCATTGAAATGTGTTTCTATTTAAAATTTGTATTTGCACAGACTTTTTTTATTTTTCAATCTAAAATGAATTCCCGTTTATAACTTTGCTTTTTTTTTTACTCCATCAAATAAACCACAAAATATTTAAATCATTTGCATAAAATATATGGGTTAAAGTGATGTGTGACAGAAGCTTAATGCAATTAAAATACTTTCAGTTTAGTGTATTAACACTGATTACTTCAAATGTTGAATAATTTAACTAATCTGAAAAATATAATCAGTTATTAATCATTTTTATAAATTGAAGTGTTTAAATGAAATGAAATGGTGATTATTTAATATTTTGAGAACTATTTTTAAAATTTAATAGCATTATTAATTAATTTTTACTAGCACTATCTTTTAAGATCTACATTAATTACACAATTTTCCAAAATTATCAAATTTCTCTTACTAAATTTTTTTTTGAAAATTAAAGAATTATATTGTTTGTATAATTTCGCCAATACCTTAAATAGGGATGAATTCAATTCTTTTTCACAGGAGTTTATTTATGCAATTAATTGCAACTGAATAAGTCACTTAATTTTATGACCGCTAGCTAATCTGCAACGGTCTAATTAATTCATTAAACGATCAAAACAAAGTGTTTTAAAACTGTCTTCAACAAAATTATGTTATTCTTCTAATGGGTGATTTAAACATTCATTACTGTCATTTTTCCAATAACACGCTGTGTATTTTATTATTTCAAATTGATGGAAATGATGCTTAATAATTTCGGACTGTACTATATTTAAAAGTATTAATTAATTTGAATTAATTACCTGGTTAATTAAAAAATTTGTCAGCATGAAAGTGTTCGGAATGATTTTCCATCTAATTTACATTCTAACTGTAGTGATTTTATTTGGAATACTGAAAGCAACCATTTATCTTTTCTTGTAAATAAATTTAGACAATGTTTCTATCAGTGACATAATTAAAATATAATTGATGATAGAAAACTGAAAAATGTAGCACGAATTTAAAAAATTTTGAAGTAATGCAATATTTCAATTAAATAATTTAATTTGCTAATGAATTTCATATGCCATTGCAAACAATATAATTATTCTAATTAAAATAAGTATTGATTATTTTAATTTCTTTTTAAGTCTCTTTGAAAATTTTGAACAAATATTTTTTTTGAAAAAAACTGATTGCACATAAAATAATTTTAACGTTTCAATTGTTATTGTAAGCATTTATAGTTTGAAAATAAATCAGAAAAAAAAAATCATCATTAATTTTTTCATTTGCAATCCTGATATAATTTTCGGTGAAGTAATTTATTTTCACAATAGCTTAGTAATTGAACAAACTTTTTTGAATTAAAAAAAATGACTGAAATTTTTGCTTTTCAGATAGAGCGAATTATGATTGACGATAATTAGTAAAGACTGGAAATTTGAACAAGCTAAATTAATTGATTAATGATTGTTAGCTAAAATTTGAATAAATAGGATAGACTAATTAATCATTGTTTGCTGAATATATCAATACCTGATGAATTATAAAGAGCAGATTAAAAGTCAAATGGATAGATAAAAGGATTTAATTATTATTGTTGAAGAAAAATGCAAAATAACGAAGAGCTTAGCAATAGGAAATACTAGGTTAATTAATATGCTAGCAATTAATAAGTCTTGCAATTACTATAATTAGAATTAAAGAATGCGAAAATGAGATAAGATAAGAGGATATATTAATATTTATTATAGAATACAACGGATTGGATGTTTAATTAATCAAGCAAATAATTCCACTAGATCATTTTAAAATAAAAAAATAAAAGAATTACAAAATCATTAAAAAACAATTTACATACTGGAAAAAATTATTGCGGACTTAATTAATCATTTGCATTAATAATTAATAAAAATATTTTGTCAATATAATTAGCAATGAATGAGTTGATAAGTTATCAACTGTAAGTGAGTAGATGAGTAACAACTGTTAGTTATCAGCAATTAATTATCAGACATATGAATTTCAATAAAATAAAATGTCCCATTTGATAATTTTTTTGAAGTTTTAGAATTTTGCAGCTCACTATGAAAACATACCATTATAATTTGTAGATGATATTGATAATGGTTGCGTTTGTTCGAGAAAAATACCAAATTTCTCGACTTGCTGCCTAGATTTCTTGAATATTAGCAATGAGTCCCTGTCGATATTATTTAAACTATCACCAATTATTGCTTTATAATTAATTTGTGGTGTTTGCGGTACAGTAAAGATGGTTCTCGATTGTATCGCCAAATTTGGCTTTTTTGGACAATCATAAGCCATAAATAGCATTTTTCGAAGTCGCTGAGCAAATGAACAACAACCGATATTTTTACTGTGATTTTCTCGAATTGATAGATCACAATGGTCAGAAGGGATAAAATCTGTACCACTTCTGATTTTATGTCTATCATTTCTGACAAAATTTTCCAGTGAGAATTTTTCCATAAATACTTTTGATTAAAAAAAATCACACGAGTCATTGGTTAGTGAAAATGATTGACGCATTTGTCGATCAATCAAAGTTTTCATTCGTATCGGCGATTTCCGGTAAAATTTTTCGATCTCAAAGAAGATTGATGAAAAGCACTATCAGAATAACATTTGTACAACATTTCGATATGATCGTAATTTAATCAATATGAAAGATCGACTTACAGTATACCATAATAATTGACCTGTAAACGTAGTTGTATAAATTATCAGGAGTCACTGGTTAATTCCATTCTGCTTTATCGTCTTCACATTTTTCCTGTTGATTTTGTTACTATTACTTTTTTTTGCTCCCGCAATGTCGTTAACTTTATTATTGTTGTTGTTATTGCTGTTGTTGTTGTTGTTTTGTTGTTGTTGTTGTTGTTGTTAGTGTTGTTGTTAGTGTTGTTACCTTTCGCTGGCGCTACTTTTGCTGTTCTTGTCAAGAATTTTTCAAATATCTTTTTGTAAATATCTTACTAATTGCCTTACCTTTGCCATAAACATTAAAATATGAAATTACTGAATTTACTGAATTAATCAAATTCAGTAACTGAATACTAATTTGTCCATTTCATTGAAAATGCATAATAAAAAAAAAAAAAGAGTGAATCGGAATCGAATTTTTAACAGTGACAATAACTAAATAAATAAACCTTCATCAAATGAAATAGCATCTGACGCTTATTAAAGCCAAATTAAAATTTTCAGCAGGAAAATTTAAATTGACAGTAAAAACAATGGAAAATTTTGCACATCTATCAAAAACAAACGTGAAAGAAACGTATAGCAATTGAAAAAAATGTTAAATGAAAAACGAATTTGAAAATTTGAGTTTACTGTGGACACTTGTGTAATGGAACTACAAATAAAATTTATTCTTGAAGTTGAAAAATAAACAAAAAAAACCTAATTAATTTGCAAGCCATTCAATCTAATAGCATTGCTTTCATTGTTGGATTCTCAGAATAATTATTTAAATAGTTGTTTTTTATATAAAATTTAAAATAGTTCAAGATTTCGTAATCTATATTTCCAAAGCGTGATTATGCTGGATTTTCACCACAATAGAAATAAATAATCACACTTGTCTTAAATGAATAGAATTGCTTTAAATCTATACAAATACTGTCCTTCTATACTCATTTTAATTTCAAATGAAAAAACTAATTGCCTGAATTAATTTTTTCTTTTGATTTTAAAATAATTTTCGAAGTTTTTTCCGCAATTTTAAATTTTTAAAACTTTTAATTTTTTGCTATTACTTTAAATAAAATATTGAACTGAAAAAAAAGGAAAAGAAGAAAAGCGAAAAAAATTAATTTTAGTTCCATGGATAGCATTGACAGAGCTACTTTCAAAAATCCTTACTATTCGAAAACTTCGAATCTCTTATTGATAATGATACTAAGGAAATTTGAAAAAATCCTGGTAAAAAATTGAAGAAATTAAATTTTCTGAGAAAAAAGCGAACATCAGAATAAACTGAATATTCCTAATATTGTATTTTATGATTTTCGATATCGTATTTATTACTTTTAATAATATTTTATTTGGTAAAAGAAGAAAATTATGTACTGCAAAACCAGGTAATGGAAAAATTTCATGGTACAATGTATAAAAAATTTAACATTTACATAAAATACATGCGAAAATGTATACGGTAATGACGTACATTTACCGTATAATCTAAAATTGGAATATTGTAAAAAAAAAAAAAAAAACTGCTAATTTACAAATAACCGAATGCGGTAAGAGAAATGAAATGATTGGATAAATGAAATATTTACAATTTGTTAACTAAATATTTACTGTTTATTTAAATGTGATTGTAAAAGCAAAAAAGATGGATTGATGCTACAGGTGACAAACAAGGACGTAAGTTGACAATTTATTTTATTTATAATAAATGGTGGAAACAATCAAAATTATCTCGTAATTTAAAAAAGAAAATAAGTATCGATGAAAAAGATTGATAAAATAGTAGCACAAATAAGTGATTATACATGTGCATTTTTCTACAACTATTTTATTCCAATTTATTGATTGCAAAATGTTTAACGAAAAGTTTTTACCCCTTTAAAACAGTTGTCATTAAGCCAGGATAATTAATTAGTATAATTTTGGGACAATAAAGAGAAATGGAACAAATATTTCTTTAATTTTTTGCACCAAAATGAATCATAGTTAATTAATGATTGATGACACAAAGAAAAATAAAGAGCGATAATGTTGAGATGAATGACAGGTGATAATGTTAATGAATTATTAGGATAATTGAAGATCCTAGTGAATGTAAGTTATACATCCATGGCTTTCTGTTAATAGTTTTTTTTTTTCCTTTGCAAGATTTAACCATGTAAAATTAATGATGAGATTTTTTTATTATCAGATTAGGCAATAGTATCACTATTGTATCACTATTATATATCAAATAATATATCACTATCACTACCAGTACAGTAATTCACTTCTACTCCAACAATGGCAAATAATTCAATGTGTGAATTTCAGAGATAGTAATTTAATGAAAAAAATAAATTTGCCAATTTATATATGCAAAGATTTTTGAACTCGAAAATTTTCTCAAAGTTCTCATTAATTTTTAAAATTTTCAATTTTTTCCGTCATTATCATTCTTTTTCTTTTTGTATAATGATAAAAGATGTTAAAGAAATGAAAGAAGGAAGAATAATTGTTTTTGCTTTCTCATCATTGCTCGAAAAAATGGACAGAAAAAAAAACTTCAAAAAGAAAGCTAACCGGTCGGGACAGAGAAAGTATGTGTGAGAGAGAGGAAAAGGGCAAGGAAGAAAAAAAAAGAGTACAAATGTAGAAATTCTCACCGGAAATTCCGAAAAAAATGAAAAAATGAATAAGGAATTTATAGAAGAAGCAAATGCTTATAAATATTGGCAGATAAAATAAAATCGGCTAGAATTAAATTAAGTAAAAAATGATTTTTCATTAATTTAATTGAATTAATTGAAAAATGATTGTTGTTACTTCGTTTATAAATGTTAATTTCAAATGAACAATCATATTTGAGTGGAAATGAACTTGGAGGAAAAGCAATGATACCAATCTAATCGTTTAATTATTTGAATATTTGAAGCATAGCAATCAATAACTTTGCTAATTTAATATTAATTTAAAAATTGAAAATTGTATCAATGACATTAATAATCATTTCATATTATCCAACAGAATTCACAATACTTTCTCAAATCATCACACTCAAAAAACTATTTTCTCAAACCATCACACGCTGTAAATTACTTTCTCAAACCATCACACGCTGTAAATTACTTTCTCAAATCATCACACGCTGTAATTTTTCTTTGTTTCAACAATCAACACTTATTAATTTCACTTCCTGTTAGTCTTATCTTACTTTATCGTATCAATCACCACCTGACAAAACTCCTGTCACATCATGATTTCATTCCTGTCAACTGAACTTTATTCGACTCTATGTTATTTTTGCTTATCTGTACCACTTTACAGTAATACTTAAAGATTGTAAGTCTATCTTGTCCTATCTCATAAAGATTATTATTGTCATTATTAGCATTATTATTACTATCATCACTTTCATTACCATTAGTGCTTGCTGTCATTATTGCTATCATCATTTTTTACTGTTACTAACATTATTATTAATATTATTGTTGCTTTTACAGTAATTTTATTGCACATTTTCTTGTCATTATGCAAATTAGTTGATGAAATATTCTGATTTATTACAACTACCTTCGGATGTTCTATGCATTTTTAGCGTATATCATCCAAATCACTTCTGAATATCAGAATACATAATTTGCAAAATTTAGTTAGACAAACCTATTTCCGGATCCGACATTACCATCAACACACCATCGTTTCCGTAATTATCAATGCAATTGATACGACATGGCGGAAAATTTGTTGCTTCTGATCGAATATCAAATATGAAATCCGATTGTGAATCAATATTGCTTAATAAATCTGAATCTAAATAAATAACCAATCTTATTATCCCCAAAAAAAAAAGAAAAAAGCTTTGCAAAATCAAATTCGATTTTAAAATTGAAATTTTTGAATGCTAAAAATCTTAATCTTTGAAGAGATAATAAATATAAAGCTCGTAATCAATTAGTAAATTTAATAAATAAGAATTAATAAGTGAATTATCTTCATTGAATCCACAGTACTAGGAACATCAAAAATGAACAATGCATTCATAGTATTACTGTGAAAGTACTTCTGTATTTTTAATTTTCCGACCATAAAGATATATTAGGAATGTTAGGTGTGACAAGAATATCACCAGAGGAAATCGCGGGAATTGCGCCATCATCATCCAACTGGATTGGTTTTTTGATGACAGATCGTTTGATGATTTCATAACCTTTTTTTATGAATGAAATGACGGAACAATGCGTGTCATCACGCTGTACAGTGGTCATTGCGTCTTGACTTGTAGTTTTAACGTCTATTACGCTGAAATATTCTCTAACAGAACTGGTCTAAATTTTTACAAAAGAAATAAGCATAGATAACGCGAACACTACGGAATTATTTTATAAAATATATGTTAAAATTTTTACACAAATTTCAAAATAAATAAAATATAAGTTAATGAACGCGTAGATTTAAAAAAAAAAAAAAAAAAAAAAAAAAAAAAAAAAAAAAAAAAAAAAAA
>JARVGP010001243.1:0-14761 GCA_029876185.1 Mansonella ozzardi
AGGAACAGAAAACAATTGAAACTGAAAAGGAACAGAAAACAATTGAAACTGAAAAAGAACAGAAAACAATTGAAAAAGAATTAAAAATAAAGGAGAAAGAAGAGATAGAAACTGATACGGAAGCTGAAGAACAGCCAGTTACGGAATCTAAAGAAGATGAATCGGAATTTGAAGGATCAGCGGAGAGGTAAGAGAAAAATGCAGAATACCGTTTTAATTTTTAATATTTTGAAAAAAAAATTTTTTTCTATATTAAATCGAATTTGATTTGCAAAATAAATTAAATGAATAATTTGATGGAAAAAAAAGAAGTTGAAATTCAAATTATTAGTATTAATAAATTTGCTAATACAATAAGCTCATATTTATATTAATGTATACTTTATAATCATATTACTATTTTGCCGCTATTATTTTCAATAATAAAAAGAAAGAAATGAAATATTTTGAATATTTTTGTGAACTATTTTCAACTGCACAATGTTTAGTTAAGTAGATTAAAAATTAAAAAAGGAAACGATGCAAGGAAATTTGATAATTTAATTAAAAAATAAAAAGTGAATTTTGCAGGAGCGTTAGGAGGAAAAAAGAAGCAACACCAGTGGTTTGTACTAGTAATACTTCTATTGGCTCCAAAGAATTTATCGAATCATCATTGATACCGGTGCAACTAGCACATGAATCTACCACTATTAAGGGTTCACAGGAATACATTATACCACTTATCAGTCCAGCAAAATCGGCAAATACTGGTCCAGTTACAGAAAGTGCAAGCAATATTAGTGAATCCGGTTCTTCCAAAAGTAGTGATAGTTTTGCGAGCACAACAAACATCATGTATGATATGACAAATGATGCTGAACCGATTATCTTGTCCAGACAAGCATGTCGTATTCTAGAAATTATAATGAAAAAACAATTGTTCAAAAATGCTGCAGCATCAGAAACGGAAAATGAATTAATTCGATTGTATTTTGCTGGCAAAATTTCATCAGAGCGCGAAAAAGCTGCGCAACAAACGCTGGAAAAAGCAGTTAATTTAGCTGTGACAAGAGTCAAATCAAGTGTATTAAGTGAAGATTTATATCATTTCTTAGATAGCAATCGTACAATGGCAATTAGTTTAATAATTGATGCGATGAAATATCGAAAAAAAGACTTCCTACCAGAATTCTGGACTTATAATCGAACGAACTAAAAGGGAATCCTCATTAGAGAAAATTATCTTCCTAAATAATTTTTTTTTTTTTTTTTTGAAATTGAAATTTCTATCACTGCTTTATTAAGAATATCTTGATAAAACTGTTATGTAAAATATAGAATTATTGATTGGCAAAATTGTACAGTATTCGTTTATTTCTGTATATCATACAATTAATCCTGTGAAATTTGGAAAGAGTGATAATTATAGAGACAATTATATTGTTCAATTAATCAACGTGCTATTTATAAAATTATCAATATGAAATAAATGACCAATCGTTTCAAAGAATCCAGAATTACAAAAGTGTGGAAAAATATGTTATCATGCAATATTCATCTCTCCATTAGGAAATGTTTTTTTTTGCATTATTCCTAGCATGATACTTAGTTCCGGATAATGTAATCCGGATAAGCCTAAAACTCAAAATGAAATTACGGAAACCTTGAATAAATACAACATATAGTAATACACATCAAGCAAAATTTACCAATGACTCTTTTATATTATCTAGTTGATAAATTCATATGAAACGACACAATGTAACACACCGCACCAAATTCAGTTCGTTGGTATCAGTTGATGTTTTATAGCAATCGTGAGTTTCCAGGGCTTTTACAATACCGGTACGAATAATATTTTCCATGGTACCATCACCGCGCCATACTACTCCTTGACCATCAGATCCTTCTAGTACAAGCATATGTGTGTCTAACTTGAAGAATCCCAACTTACCAATAATTCGTAATATCAACGTTTTAGTTGTATTTACAGCAATTCGAATGCTTGCAGTTGCATTACCAAATGCAATTTGCATGTGCATATATTGCAATTCTTGCAGTCGAAAATGCTCCACCAAGCTGCTTTGTTGATGACATATGGCTGCAATTGGTACTGGATTGCAATCGCAAATTGCACTCAATGCATCGATAAGATCATGGCTTCCTTGATGAAGAACAGTGTCACATTCATTGTACAAACGATGCTTAGCATCTTGTGGTTGTTCAAATGTTGCCTCTACAACTATACTTTCAATTGCTCCTATTTTTGCAATGTTTGCCTTAATTAATGCAATCGGTATTGAGTATCGCAATGGATAGATAATTTTCAAAAATGTTTGATGCTTTGCCGAAAATTCCGCAAGTAGTTGAGCTGTTTGCTCCGAAAGTGCAGCTGCACCAATGCATATCGCTTTCTTCTTTAATGCTAAAATTAATTAATTCTTACAACAATAAAAAAAATCCTCCCAAATAGTAAAAACATACATGATTATTATGCATACACTTTTCTCTCTTTCATTTTTTAATTTGTAAATTTTAAACAAAATTTTCCATGAAATTTTCAAAATTTTCATTAGCGCTAAATTTATTGAAAATAGAAGAAAAAAAAGCTGACATAAAGTAATGAAAGTAAGTGCACAAAATTCATTTAACTTATGCCAGAATTAATTTTATTTGTAGTGGGAAAATTTCACAACATAAAATAATAATTATTTAATATTACTACAGAGAAAAAAAAACCTTGGGCCTGCATACAGAATAGAGCATTATGAGCAATATGACCAACAATGATAACAGTATTTATATCATTTCTTGAAATTAGCTGAAATGCTGTATGTGATACAGATGGTATATCGTTATCAGCTGCAATTTCGATACTTCGTTCCGTAACAGGACACCAAATCGCTGGAAATATATTGGAATGTAAAAATGTGCAAAAAAAAAAAATTCAAATTTTATCAATACTGTATTTTTTCGCAAAATTTTTAATAGGATGCTAAATTTTATTATAATTCTTTCACATGTTTGAATATTATGAACTTTGTAATTTAGTTCTGTAATAGTATGCTTATACTTTTATGCTTTCTAATACTAATAGTACAATTGTTGAAAAAAATTATTATCCAGTCATTTATGACAAACTTTATCAATTATTTATAGTATATGACATACAATATATTGTTAAGAATAATGTTTTCAATTTTGCGAGAAGTCTTAGTTACAAATTTAAATTAATATTTACTGAATCGAACAAACAAACGGCGATTCAGATAATCCAAAGGTTAAAAATTACAGGTATGAAAGTTTATGCAATACATTCTCCAATCAAAATTAGACAAATGAAATACTAATAGTAAAATCAGTTCAAAAAATTTTGACTCAATAATACTTTGACCTTTTCTGATCGCTATAAAAAAAATTAATTAAGAGATATATTTGATAAGAATATTAAAGTTTACATGATAATTAAAACAATGAAGTAAATCGAGTGAAATTTAATTTCATAGTTTTGCACCACAAATTTTTAATTACTACAAATAAGTTTGAATAAATTTTTTATTAAACGAAATAGGACCAATCAAGAGATTGATTTTTTCTGCTTTTTTCAACTACATAATTTCCAGAAGTACATAATCCGGAAATGCGGAAAAAATGTTTAAAAAAAAAAATTTTTTTAGTAATGCAAAAAATATCCCTGTGTGCTGAAAGAAGTGGTAGTCATTTAAAAGGTGATAGAGTAAGTTTGATGAAGAAAATATTCTGTAGTCTGATTCCTTGAACTTTTGAAGCACTAATTATGGACGCATGGTCAAACTTCTGTGACGTGTATGGTCGAATAAAATTATAATAAACAACGATCATGACTTTTTTTGATGTAAGTCTAGTGTTTAGAAAACTTCAGAATATTAATATTAAATTCCTTTTGATTATTAATTAGCTTATGCCTAATTATCCTACCCAGTTTTTTCCTTTCTCCTCAAAATCTCAAACAATTACAACATTACTCATATTAATTCCTTAATAACTTCTCATAATACAATTGAAATGAATGATTTTTCTTAGCTGATAGTTCTCATTTAATATTACAGTTCTTACTGTCAAAATCTCTTGAGTTACCAAGCATTGTTTGTTTGTTTGTTAACAAAACTTAACAAACAAACAAATAAAACAACAAAACTGTTTGTTTGTTAACAAAACAGCAAAACTTACAGTATCCTCGTACCAGTTGTTTCAATTATTTTGTAATCAATAAAAATTCAAATACGAGATTTCAAATAATAAAAATTCAAATTTGAAAACGAACATTCAAATTTGTTTTTTGACTAATATTAGGTGCATGTACTGAGTTAACAAGCAATATATTATTAGTGAGATACAATACATTCTCATTTATCAACATTACATATTCAACTATTAAAGGAAATTTTTATAATGCAATAATAGTAATTACATCTGAAATATTTTATCAAAAAAACCAAATGATGCCAAAAATACCTTTTAAAGTGAATCGTTTAATTTCGGTGATTAACTGAACGTAGTATTCTATCAATGCTTCATCACTACAAACCAAACCAATCAATAATTTTATCTGGTCATCCATTACTCAAGATTTTCATTGATGACACATATCAAATCATCTAATTACACTTGCCAGTTCATTTGTCTTGACGTATACAACATTTCCACGTTTCACATACGTTGGCATTCATTATATGCACATTTTGACGCCGTTTCAATCGAAACTGATTTAAAAAAAGGATAAAACTTTTGTTAAAACTAAAATTAAATCGATTAATTATAAATACTTGAGTAGAATGTAAGAAAATGAGAATATTGGGACAAATAGTACGTAGAAACGTGTAAATAAAGGCCACACATCTTAAGAATCTCTGTACGTTGTGAAAATCACGTAAATATAAATTAGAAATACTGATGAAGCGAAAAAAACATAAGAATAATGACGGACGTAAAAATTCCGTCAAGATGTACAGATAAGTGACGTGAAATGATGAATATAAAATGAATCCGTATTAAAAATTCAAAGATAAACAACAATACTTCAGATAGTTTCTATATAACAAGAAATGTCACATTAAAACAATGTAACAATCGTGTATCATCAACAGATGTATATATAAATGCAAAGCCCCTTCTCTCCCTCCCACCCCAGAAAAAAATAAAAAACTACGTAAAGCTTACAAAATATAAAGACGTAAAGACACGTAAGTCAACGCGAATATCGCATTAAAATATGCGCATAGCATTAAAAGATGCACAAATGTCCGGTAAAAAGGCGTACTAAAGTGAGTAAATAAAAGAATCGCAAACACAGACCAAAAACATGCATTAATAACTGCTACGCGAAAATTTTTTACGCAATGTTTACTCGTAACTTACGTATCTTCAAGCTCAAATAAGGTATAATAAAAGAAGACATTAATATGACAATAATTAATGAAAGGTTTTATTTTTCATTTTTTAATTTACTTTTCATTTGCTATCATTGTAATAACTTAATTTGCTATATATATATATATATACTTTCGTATATTTTTACGTATGCTTGACATATTTTTACTAAAGTCTAAACATAATTCCTAATGTTTGGTAGAAAATAAACATTTGGAACTTTTTAAGTAAGTAAATAAGTGAACAAACGAGTAAAGTAAACGGAAAAAAAATAAAACAAAATATAAATGTAATCAATCCATTGTTGCATAGATTGCTATGTCTTTACGTAATCTAATGCATAATTACTAATGTTTGGCAGAGAACAAACTTTTGAAAAGTTAACTTTGTAAGTGAATCAGTAAATAAGTAAGCAAGTTGGTTAACAAATCAAAAAAAAACGAAGCAACAAATAAATATATTTCAATCCAATCATCAAAATTACGTTATATAACAAAATCAACGTTGCATGGATTTGTCACATAACGAACCTATTTGGTTTGAATAAATTACTGATACATAAATTGTTTGGATTGATCCGATCATTGTTATTGTTTGACTCATTGCGCTAATTCGTGGTGGTTATTTTGGTATTACTTAGTGCTCTCTCAATTTTATTTAGTTATCCTTCACAAATTCTTGTTTACTTTACAAAATTTATTTGCTTTGCTAATTAATTGTCACTTAATTTTTCGCTTTGTTAACACTTTGTCAGCGATTGTATTTATTGTTTATTTTAAAGTCGCTCGTTTTTTTTTTCTTTTTTCTATCACTTTGATAATTTCTTTTGTTTTTGCTTTCATTTTTTTGCATTGTTTTTTCATTTATTGTTTATAGTTGTCTTTTTTCATCAATTCATCATTTTATTGTGTTATTTTATTGCATTACTCTATAACTTTCTGTTTAAAAATGTAATAATATTTACGAGTTTTCGCTAGCTGAAATGTTTAGCTGATCAATTGTCATATAAGCTCATCAAATTATTTTTAAATTGATTTTACTAAAATTTTATTTGTAATTTCATTACAACTTTATTTTAAGGTGAATGGCAATGTCTGATGAGGAGTTGTTTGTTGGCGATGAAAATGATACAACATCAAAAGTTCTCGGACATGAAGCAGATCCACATGATGCAACAATGCAACAGCAGGTGAAATATTATTCTCAAGCAACAGTATACATGTGTTTAAGATGTTTGTAGAATCATTGGTGAATGATTAAGAAGGATAAGGTTATCCAAATCTAGATTTTTTTTTACCTCTTGCATAATAAATAGGAATAAATTCCTATACCTTGACTGCAAGTATGCTTAATATATGTTGTATTCTTCGATGTATTTCCAGGTAACGTGTTTTGCCTCTGCAATTGTTTTTCCCTAGTTTACAAACATGATCTGTTTTCACGATTTCGTGATTTCCATAGTAACTGGATAATTTTTGACTTACAAATGACAGCGCTTTTTCAGTTATCATAAATTCTGTAAGCCTGAACATCTTGATTCTTACATAATGTTTTCATAAGCGTATGATGATAAATTTAAAGTAGTTACCATAATGATGACTTATCTATAAATGTAGAGATCATATAATTTTACTGCTTAATTACATTTCGAAATATCTTTCATGAAAAGCATATGTCGCTTTTTATGAAAGCAAAAATATAACATAAAATATGAAATTTATTGATTTTTTCTCCAGGGAGAAGTACTACCTAATCCGCCCAGTATCAACGCTTCGGAAGCTTCATCATCCGGTACTTTCCTTACAAATAATGTTAGTTTATTCTCAAAAAAAAAATTTCTTCAAATCTTAATTCAATGTTAATACAGTATAGGCTTTCCATGAATTAAGTTTCGATAATATACACACATACTGCGCAACCTGTAACAGTCATACATATACATAGATGTAGTTATACATATATACATATAAGTTAGTTCAGCGATTTGTCATTCCTGATATACGAACACTTCGGGTTTTGCAATATCAGGATTATCCTGCACTCAGTGTTTTTGCTCGAGGTAATAAACAAATGCCCAATATATATACTCCAAGATTTCATATACCGGAAAAATTTTCAACTCTACATGTAAGACACTCTTTTCCGTTTTTTTCAGCAAAATTCTGTTGATTTTTCAAAGTGAAAAGATAAATGAAATGAAAGACAAAATATTTTTTCCCCACAGACAGTGAACATTTCATAATTTTTTATGTATGTTGAAACAGTGCATGAACATACACATTCATAAAGAGCAGTTTAAAAAAGCAAATAAATGAATAAGTGAGTGGGTTTTGCTGGACGACGGAGAGCATAGGTTTTTTAGGTACAAGTACCAAGTACGAGAAAACGGAATCATTTGCGATTGCAGAATCCAAACTTGAATGTTGTTGGTTCGAGTTCGATTTCAAGTTCAAGCTCCGGACAAAGTGGTACAAATATTATTCCTCAGAAACGTTTGTTTTCACCGAATAATTCAGCTTGTACGGGTGTTACTCATCGTCCGTCAGTTGATTTGTCTGCTTGTGGTTCCGAATTTGCACGTTCTGCGGATGATGCCATACGTCATGGTGAAAATTTCATCGAAAATTTTAGCTTGTGTGATATTGAAACTAGTTTCAGTACCGAAAATCAATCCTGTTTAGATATTGTAATTGAATCTTCAAGATGTCTTTATTTCAACCAGTTATTGGTAATATAAGAGAGTCATATTATTTTGACAAGTTTTACATAAATTGCAGATTCGAAAACCGAAGGTTCGATAAAGCTTAATATATCGAATATGGGAGCACTGAGACAAAAAGTGACCACGTCATTCCACACAATTGCGAACCTGCCATGGTAAGCCATGTTTAACATCTCTTATACAAAGTAGTTTACAATCTATGCTATAAAATGTAGTGAATAACTACGTTCTTCATTAAGAAATTAGAAATTGGGCAATGTTAAATATGCGTTGCGTACGCTTCTGAAGTTTGAGGAAAATCTGGAAGATCTTTCATTAGTTAACTTTGAGTTAAATAAAAAGGATGAAACAAATGTTTTTTACAGTGACAAACGAGTAATTTCAGAAAATTTTGTGAAATATATTTACCTTTCGACATAAACTATTAGCTAGTTTCTGTGCACAATTCACCGCTACTGATACTGATGTTTATTGAAGAAAATTTATCGACAGATGAAATAAAATGTACATTGCAGGCGTTTGGCAGCTAAAACCGAATGTACGAAACGAACCAGCAATGTAAAATTTTTTAGTGTATACATAGATTGCAATCCGGAAAGTGAATCGACATTATGGAGCTGTGATGCTATCGTTGAATTTCGCTTGATTTCTCAAAAAGCTGACACACCAAATTTTAGTCGTCAGGTAATTACAAAAGTTGTTTAAATTTTTGTCGCTATTTGCCTAATACAAACTTATGATACATAATTTAATTCATGCATATTGATTGATACACTTGCAATGAAATCTAAATTATTGTTTACTGAACTTAATTTCACTTTTCATAATTTATTTCAGTTTACGAACAAATTTAATTATAATTCAAATAATTGGGGCTTTCCATCGTTCATGGAGTGGAACGAAATACTGAATGTCGATAAGGGTTTTATCCGTGGTGATCGTGTCGTAGTCGAAGCACACATTACTGTACAGAAAGTTGTTGGTGTGAGGTAGAGTTCGTTTATGCGTTCATTTTGGTTTTTTTTTTTTTTTTTTTTTTATTGCCTTAAAATTATTAGGTGTTTGATGCAGTTAAATCCTTGGATGAATCAACATGTGCAGAGTTGAAATAAGCAAGTAATTGAATAGAATTTCCAGGTAATTATAGTATTATGAATAATAACAGTTAGAGCGCTTAATCATGACATTTTTTGCTAGTTTTTTCATTAAAGATGAAAAACTATCCAATTCAGTTTATGTCATGAATACTGTAATTCATGGTTCAAATTAAGAGTGGTAAGTTTGCGACATGGGCTTTATGATTCTTTTCAGAAAAAATCCGACATTTGATTTCACCATACCACAACCACATACGTCAGATGGTGTGCTTGTTATCGATGGCATCCGTTTGCATGTTAGCAAAGCGGTATTATTGTTTGATTTTTTTATTCCTATTTAAAAAGTTATAAAGTGAATATATAAAGGTTGGAGAGAAAGGAAGGTAGAAAAAGAAATACTTTCTCCATGTGTCAATTTATAGCGCTAGTGACTTTAAAATGGTAGTAAAATTTCTGATTCTGTCAACTACAATCGTTACAGTACTAATCCTGGGTTCAAAAAGTAACATTAAAAATTTTACGTTGAAATGGTGCTATAGAGTTCTGATTGGGAATAATTAATTGTATGACTTTTTTATTTTATTTTGTATGTTCAAATTTTTTGCAGTATTTGGCCTTATATTCACCAGTTTTCCATGCTATGTTTTTCTCGAAATTCAGTGAACGAGACAAAAAGGAAATCACCGTTGAAGACGTCATTCTCGATGAATTCATTGAACTATTAAGCGTTGTATATCCATCGCATAAACCGGTATCAGGTAAATGTTAATTAAATTTAGATGAAGAGGTGGGCTAATAGAAAGCTAGACAAAAGGTAAAAGGAAGATATCAAATAAAAACGTACGAATAAATTAAGCTTTCTGTAGCGAGCATCAAATTATTTGAATTATTGAACAAATGAGAAGAGTTCTCATATTCCATGAATGCAATATATATTTCAGCTGAAAATGTGGAATTTTTGCTGGAACTTGGTGATAAATTCGAAATTCAATTCGTAATCGATGAGTGTGAAAGATTCTTGATGCGATCCGATGATATTGCTGTGGTCACGAAGCTTGTTTGGGCTGACCAATATTGCCTTGCCAAATTACAGGTTTCTTTTCTTTATCAATCCAGCTCCATAATCTGTCTAATCGAATAACCAGCACTATCTAAATCCTCGAAAATTGACTACAGTTGAGTTTGCTTCGATTTATTGATTCTTCTGGGTTTACTTGAATCATTGAGGAAAATGAGGAAAAAATTTTACTGTGGCCCCTTTTACTGCCACCAGCATCTTGTGACGGAGTGATTACATTAAGTTCTTTTTAAGAGTCAATGATTTATTTTACCTTCTTACCGAACTCCTCATTCAAAAATCATTCAAAATTCACAAGTGTTTTGCATTCTTGCTTTAACAAATAAACTCCTAGTTATAAAGTTATAAGATTTACCGTAATATCTGACGACATGATACAGAAAAACATACATCTCCAAAATATGTGCGTTTTCTGTGTTTTACCACTTAAAATCAAAAGGAAAGCCTTTCCAGTCATCTTATTTAAAACAATGTATGACTTAGTCATTTCAGGATGTTTGTGTACGAACCTTTAAACAGCCAGCTGATATAAAGGCCCTCAAACAAACTGAAGAGTACAAAAATCTAAGTGATACAACAAAAGCCGCTCTTCTGGAAAAAATTTTCAAACTGCTTTAATTTGAAACAAATTATTATCCAATTCCATGTTTTTTCATCGCAGATAATTTTCCTGATTGACGGAATTAGTGACAAATTGCGCTCGAATAGTGTTTCTCTATTTGAGATAGCTGCCAACAAAAGTAATATTTCTAAGCTTTTTTCCGCATGAAATTGCCTAAAGCTCAGTGAATTAGCTAAACATATTCTCGAAATCTGAATTTTCTCTAAGGTATGTCGATTTTTGCTATTTCTACAATCGTTATCAGTTATATAAATATGTGTGTATATCTTTCTATCTCCTTCTGTCTTTTGAAATCCGACCAATTATTCCGGTATAACCGGTTGAAATATTTGTCATAAACTGGTTTATGCACTGTTGCTAAAGCTGCTGTTTTTCTGAAACACATTTACAACGTCACTTTAACTGATTTTCGATTTGCTCTTCATTTTAATGCAAACAAATTTGTATCGTTAAATTACTCCTCCATTTGCTTACATCATTGGGTGCAAAAATATGCACATATCATAAAAAATAGATTCCCATCTCATCTATCATTTGAATGAAGTCAAGGTAACTGAGTAACACTCTTTATATAAAATTTCTCTAAATACCTCATAAGTCTTTTACCAATTCAAACTACAGAAGTATTCGTAGGAGATCGGGATCTCGGATCTTGATGTTTAAAGGGACGCAAAAAATTGCTCTGAATAAACAGAAAGAGGTCTTGGCCTTTTTCAGATAACTGCAATACACAGTAAGAATAGATCGTATAATCATGTTTCGCAAATAACAGAATCATAAGCTATATTTCCTAAGCTTTTAAATAATTTTAAACTGTATGACTGCATCTAAGTTGCTAGAATGATAAGGATGGAGTGTAACCAGTCTCTTCAGTGCATATTACATTGGATTTGATTGAAAACAGAAATAAATTTTAATAACAAGAAGCAATAACGATTGTTATAACATAATTATAATTAAAATACCGTATTATGATACTTCTTATAAAACTATTTCTTTCCGGCAGCAACTTTAGTCTTCTTTGTTCCACGTACTTTCTTTTGCCTGTTTTTACGCTCCTTGCGTTGCTTTCGACCTGACTTCTCAGCTTTCGTGCCCGTTTGCTATAAATCCAACAGTTCTCCTCTTTATTTTTAAATCAAAATGTGATGCAATAATTTTCTGCCTTTCAGACCAAATAAACTGTATTAATTATAATGAAAATTCCTATAAATTCCAATCTAAGCATATCATGCATTTATGAGGAAACATGCATGCTATATACTGAAGAGGAAATAATAAGAATAAAATACTGGGATATTTTATGAATATATCTGTTATATAGCATATTTATGTATTCAGAGAAGTGAAACTTCTATCAAACATGTGATAATTCCATTACCGATATCACTTTAAAAATGATGAGCTCTTCGTATTACTGAGCTGCAGCACATACCGAACAATATAACAGGTAAGTATCAAAGGTTATTGGGTATGTAACTTCGATGTTTAATAGCAGATGATAAACGAAATGTGTGATGGTTATCCGCTTCATCATTTTTTGCAATTTGCCCTTCTAAGAGCAAAAATTTGCAGGTCCTATACTCATAATGCCTTCCTTACGTACATCATTGTTGATATTTCAGCACCTTGAGTATTCGTAATGCATGATATTACCAATATGTAATACCAAAGGTAAACCGATAAATGCGAAGCATCATAGGATTAATTTTTGACTTGCAAAAAAAATATGACAGTAAAACTGGCCAAGGAACTTACTCTCAGTAAGCGATATTTTGGTTCGAATTTTTTTGCAAAATCTGCTGTATCATAGATTAGCGCAAAACCAGTACTCCTCCCACCACCAAAGTGACACTGAAAACCGTAGGCAAATACCAGATCAGGTGTAGTCTTGTACATTTGGGCCAACTTTTCACGGACCTCCACTTTAGGAACTGATGCTCGATTGGGATGAAGGATTTCGACCACCTAAAAATTAATAAAAATTTCTCAGAAAAATGAGATTCCGGAAATTATATCAAGAGAAGAAGGACTGTTCCATAATATATTGAAAAAATAATGAGCGTATTGAGTGCTAACACTAAAAGATATTAAAAGAATGGAAGCTTGCGAAAGGTCAAACTTATTCCAAACCCGAAGCAATTTTGGCTATTGTCAGTACCAGATCTTAAGCTAGCAACGAATATATACAACATGCAATAGCTGAGGTGAGAAAACTAATTTCTCCTTTCTTTCCCATGAAAAATCCAATAAAACAGCTCAAATTAATGAAAATTGACAATCTGTAAAACAAATTCCTACCATTTGTCGTCTTGCTAATAGGCGATTAGTCATCACCTTATTCGTCCGAATTGTCACAACTGAATCAACCTAAAAAGTTCGATTAAAACTTGATCATCCCTCAACTTTAATGTTTTACTTTTGTCGTATAATATCAAATATCATAAAAGAATCAAAAATGATCCTTTTGCTAAAACTGTTGTGTGCATCAAAGAAGATGAATGTTTTGAATGAAACATTACTAACATCCTTTTAATCTTAATAACAACCAACCATAACTATAAATGTTAATACGTACAATTCTGCTGCAAAGGAATGCTTACTAAATATGATAGAACAATGCTGTCTACTCTAACTTCTTATTTGCTAACAAATTGATAAAGTTAAAATATTCAATTATTTCCGATATGTCTTCGATATATGTATAAGGTCTGAATGCAATAGAATATTCAAAGAACTAACTTACCATATTTCTTTAGCAATATTTACTCGATTCAAATCAAAAACCTGTTGAACTGTTTGAACTCCAGATTACCTATAATATGAGTTGTCTATAATATGAAGCGTGAATCTTGCACGGATTCCCGCCAAAAGTTGAAATTCCCTCACTGTCGAGAGTAAAAGATTTATGCGAGATATCCCACTTCTTAATGAACAACAAGCAAAATCTCTCTAATCGTACCTTCCCGAGACCCAAAAAACTACAATCTCGAACCAAATGCAATATTCATTCCTATTGAAGCATTTGGTTCAAACCAAATTTCACTAACACAACACAGTGATCTATGCAACCCGATATGAAAACTACACGTCGCAAACATACAAACACACAAATCTCGGTCCCTATCATTGCGTACTAATCAATACTATTTAATGAGGAAAGAATTGGGACCAAGTATAGACAAATAGTATTATAACGTTTCCTAACGTAAGAATACGCGTATCGTTTCTTTATCGACTACGACACGTAATTACTATTTTTATTAATTATATACAACATGCTAGATAAAAGAACACGTTCCGCGTTATATTTCTTGACATATAAAATTATAAAAAAAGAAATGTTACAAAGTACTTTAAGTACAATAATGTGAAATTGTAAAAATTAATTTTAAGCACAAAAAGTGATTCCTTTACAATTTGATTTCTTTACAATTCGAACAGAATGCTTGACAAACCTCTTGCATTAAAGAAAATGAATTTAGACGAACAATAAACAATTCTAATAAAGCAAAAAAAAATTCTAGAAAGTAAGTATAACTTTTAATTTATTCTCTCAATAAGTCTAATCAATACTATTGGATATTCTTTCAAAACGAGAAAAATTGACACTCAAAAAATTCTATCGGAAGAAAAACTTTAAAAACAAAGCAGTGGTACAGTGGTGATTCCTTCATTAAAAAAGGTAGCAATACACAAACCTAATCTAACTAAAGAAAAACATGAAAGAATTCGGAACGAGAGATAATGCATATAATCTTTTAATATATCTGAGAAATAATGTCATATGTATATGATTTACAGAGAAAGATAATGTATACAATCTCTTAACATATCTGAGAAATAATGTC
>JARVGP010001244.1:0-19614 GCA_029876185.1 Mansonella ozzardi
TTTAAAACCAAAAAAAAGTTTAAAAAAATAAAAAAAAAAAAAAAAAAAAAAAAAAAAAAAACAAATATTGAACAACAATTAAAAACTGCCTGAATTACATCAGTAAAAAATTATGAATTTTTGCATTCGATTTTTTTTTCGATCGAAATAAAAACCAATATTCTTCAAACTTTCAGCAGTATATGTTATAGGATAACAATTAAATAATTTATTGGTATTATGGATTAGGTAAATCAGCATATTAAAGGCAGCTATTGTGTTCATAAAATTAGTATTCATAAAACATCAAAAAAAAAGATTACTATCCTTTAAAGCACTAATTTAAAATCCGATTAATTTTTGATTTAATTAAAGAATGACATAAATATGAAAAAATCTTTTAATGCGATTGTAATTCAATCAACTTTTTTTTAGATCAAATTAATTTTCATTTTGTATTTAGTTAAAGTGAAATTTACTGATATTTATAATTAAATTATCTCGCTAATAAATTATTTCTATTAATCATCGAATACTCTTTTTAACCTTAGCATTAATTTTATTTGAAGTGATAATTCCACGTTTCCAATCATGCGTACTGATAAGAGCTTGGATTAGCGTTATTTTCTCACGCACTTTATTACGTCTTTCTGATACGCGCATAGCTTTATACTTTCTAATAGCAATCTTTCTTGGCGTATCATCATCGTTCGTATTATTTTTCTGCACAAAAAAGGAGAAAATAATCAAAGCAAAAACAAAACAGTTAAAATTTGATAGCCAAAAAAAACCTTTTCAATTTTGAATTTCTACTATATACATATTTAATAATAGAAATTCTTTCAGAAAAATTATTAATAAGTGACAATTGTACCTTAATGGAATCATTTAAATCCACGCCATCTTCCAATAACTGTGCAACTGTATCCGGCTTTTCATACAAGATTGCTGAACTAAGAGTACCACTGGTTGGCAACAAATCAGATGTTTCACTGCTGATACCTTTGATTCGTTTTAACGCTGCATATCTGCAGATAAAATAATTTAAATGATGGGAAATTGAATAATATATTAAACAAACTACGAAAATGACGATTTTTTAAACAATAATTACAATATTTAATTTCACTGAATATATATTTGGGATTATTTACAGTTATGTAAATTTATGCGGAAAGTTATCTACAATAGTACCATTTCTTACAATTTGCTTAATTTTTACTCACTTTTCATTGTTATTTACTGAAATGATTAAAAATTCGAAAGAAAAAGCATACCCTCTGGAAGCACTGTCAATCCGACTGTCTTGCAATGATAGGATACTACCATCGATATGAAATTCCATTTCACTTTGTGAAACAATAGAGCCAAAATTGGCCAAGCTACCTGTTAAATGGAAATGCAGCACATTAACAACATTTTCCGACATTTGACAGATCTGAAATTTGAATGGTAAACGAAAAATGTACCGTTTTTTTTTTTCAGTCCACTAAATTTCTTCATAAATAATTTATTTTACGCAATTAATTGGAATGTTTCGCCTATTTATTCACAACAATTTTATTTTTACATATTTGTTCAATAAGAGAAAGGAAATTTCTTTCTTATCTTCCTCTAAAAGAAATAAATAAATGTCTCACAAAAAAAAAGTCCAATTGATTAATTAATTTGTATAAATCTATTTGCTCAGTTAGTGCAAAACTTTATTAAACTTTGTCATAAGCCAATACATCTTAGTAACTAAATTTTGTTTACCTCTTATTTGATCAATTAAGTAATTTTGTCAAATGATTATTCATTTACGCGCTGTCTTTATTTGCCTATTTATCATATGTTTTAGTTGTTTTAAAAAATTTATTTATTTTTTTTTACTACTATTTAAGTCTTTTATTTTTTAAAATTTTTGTTCCACAATCTTCTTTTATTGTTCAATTTTTAAAGTGAAATTGTTTTATATCAAACTTTATTTTAAGCAATTTCTTCATTTAATCATTTTTTTTATTCATCTAAATTAACGAAAATTCAATAATTATTTTGTTCTAACCAAAAATAAATAGGAAAGTTACAGATTTATCGCTAGATGATCTTGTTGTACCGATTGTACCATCGACGCCGATATGTAGCAGAGAGGAATCAATGAACACTGACATTCTGGATGATTTATGATCATAGCAATAAATTCGGCCATCAATTTGAACACGTCGTGATATCATCTAGAAAATAATGGATATGCTAATGCATGAAAAAAAGCATGCAAATGTTGAAATTTATCGGAAATCTGCTAATTAGTTTTGCCGAGTAAAAAATGAATGGGGAAATTTTAGAATATTTTTCCCAATTTCATCCATAAAATTTTATTCAATATTAGAAAAAATGTATAAATGTGATATTTTGAAAAATGAAATGAATAGAAAGACGAATTGCATGGAATAGATAGACAGAAAAACGTAAATAACAAATGCATTTCACAAAGTGTGAACACAAACCCGTAATTTGGAACATGTAAAAAAAGCCTCCGGTTTGATGAAAATATGTTGAGCTTTGAGGACAATGCTTCGAGCAGATAACTTTGAATTAGTATGTAATGCTCCAACCGTTGATTCAAATGTTACTTTAATAGCTTTAACACGACCAGTTATCTGAAAAATGATAGGACAGGACCTATAATTTAAGAATTGACGAATATCGCAATTATAAATTACAGGTATAATCTGCGGATTGTGTACTAAAATATATTATCATTTCACATTTGCAATCAATCATTTTACAAATTTTTCATTCAAAACTTCATCGAATTTAAACCAGTTTTTCGTTTAATCCAAAATCTATAGCCAATTTATTTTTGTTAATGATATCGAAAAGTTCAAAATCAGCTGAATTAATCGATTCGATTCATACATTTGTTACAAATGACTGAGTTAATTATTGATATCAACTGATAATTTTGTGATAAAGGAACAAATTAAAATTTCTTTACGCGACATCGATAAGAAGCCAGTTAGCAGTTAAGTATTTTCTTCTATTTACAAAAAATTAACCAGTTTATTCTTCTACTTACAAAATATGCTATCTCATGTAATGGAATTAATTTTGAATCGAATATGGAAATCTGAGATGTCTTGAATTGCAATTTATTTAAGATTTTTTGGAATTATATTTCTTTAACAAAATTCTTAAATGTATTAAAAAATTTCTAGCGATTATTGCTGTATAATTTATTATCTGAACCGTTTACTTTTACTTCTTTTCTCTAATCTTACTGACTTATTTTACTAAAATAGCATCGCATACCTCAAGATTAGGACCTGCAATCCCAATGTGACTTAGTTGCGTGTTAATATCACGAACACACGTTCGAATATCACGTTCCCGTGTTAAAGCATTAACATAAACACACATATCTGGTTTACGTTCCATCTAAAGTGGAGAAAAATGCCTCTTAAGAAAATTTAAATTAATTTAAATTCCTTTAAATATGAAAAAAATTATTTTAAAAGCAAAATTGAACAAATTTTCATAGAAAAACACATTGCAAAATTAAAATTTTTTCTCTCTACATTTATTTTTTTTGTTATTTACGTTTATTTTTTATTTTTTAATTTCGAACTTATTTACTCGTTTAATTTTCAAACTTACAATGTGTTGAACGGTAATTTTATATTGCTGTTCTAATCGTTGAACAACAATTGTTATACCACCAGTCATTTGTACAGATATTGGTGGCCATTTAGTTGACTGATCATATGGTACTGTTACCTAAATAATTTATTTATAAACAAATCTAAATTCGTAGAAGAAATTTTAAAAAAAGGATTATTTAAAATTTATTTGAAACAAAGTCAACAATAAAGTAACAAAACAAACTTGTGCATTACGTAATTCTTCGAATAATTGAACACGAGGCTTCCGTCCTTTTTCCACTTTTAAATAAAATTTTTCCACATCACTTGCAACCATCTGCAGAAATTAAATTCATCAAGAAAAAAAAATCTTTTTTTCTCAAAAAATGAAATTATTCGAATACACCAAAAATGATGAACATAACACGGAGCATAGTAATTGTAAAACTAAAGCTTCACTTATCAGTAATTTATTCCATGACATCATAATGATTTGAAAATCTGAACGTTTTTTATCGCTGGCATTTTTAAGTTAAATTTGGAGATTGATTTTAAAAAATTTTATCTGACAATTCGTTTGCAAAATTTACAAGTAAAAAAATAAACAATTATTCCCGCGATTAACAAATCCGAAAATATTAGGTAAAATAGTATTGGTCTTCCTCAAGTATAAAACTGTTTTCCAGAAAATTCAATTTCTTTAAAGTTTATTATTGATTACATCATGATATTAAATTCTCGCTTTCCTTCTTCAACGTATTTTATGCAACTTCACTATTTGGTTTGTAAAATTTTTAAATAAAATGAATAAATTTCAAAGTTTTTTTACCATTTTATCAATATTAAATTTCCTTATTAAATCAATGAAATGATATAAGTTTGGAAGAATGAATTGTCAAATAGCTTAGTTATCAGCGTAAAACGATTACAGAATTGTTTCAGCAAAGTATGAAAATCCGATTTACATGAAGATAAACGAAGCTAAGTTGGGAAAAATTTTTTGGAATGATGTTAGACAAGACAAGTTGTGAATCCATACTTCAGCCAGCAATCAATTTCCTTAATTAATTTTGATTAGACACAAATTGAAATCGTGAAATTTTTTTTTGTGAATAAAACAACATCTGATGATAAAATGTAATAAAAAATTTTATTGGGAAACATATGACTGTGTAGCATTAAAATCACGTTGAAAGTAATTATGATAATTATGAGAAGATTTGCCCATCTAATTCTAATCATACAAATAGTACGGAAGTAATATTTGAGCTCTGAATAATTTCTTATATTCAAAATAGCAAGAATAGTACCGAAATCAAAAAATACAATATCGAATAATAAAATATTTCTTGCTGAATAAAATAATATGAAATTATTTCAATTAGTGTTTGCCTGGAATTATTATAGAATGGTTGTTTTTGCGATGAATGAATTTTACAAGATTTAAATGAATTAAGTGAAAAGTGTGCAACATAATGAAATGTGTGGATAATAAATGTTAAAGAGCGAGAAGAAGGGAAGAAAGGAAGAGAAAAATTGAAGAAAAAACTTTTTTCAGCGGCCATCTGTGCTTCATCCATTTCGTTCATCTGTCACTAATGCCATTGAAACTTGTATTTAGATATAATACGCACGTAGATTAGAATTATTACCATAAATTTTGTTAAATTATCATTTGAAATTTCATTTTGCACTATATGATTCGTTCGATGAAAAAAACTGCAAATTTTTGTAAAAAAAGTATCACATAAAATAATAACATGAAAACTAATAATAATGGATCTTACAAAGCTTTATAGTTTCTATAATAATAATTATATATGTTAATTGATTGCATATTACAGTTGTTTTAATTTCAAAGATACAGAAATTAATTGCATCTGCATGATTTTTACACAAATGAAAAATTTAATTTAAAAAGCGTGCCAAATTACAAATGTATGGAATTGAAAATGGATAAATTACTTGTAAAAAATGAATAAAAAGAATACATTACAGTATTATTAGCAAAATAGCATTCGGTGGCTACGAAAAAACTTCCATAAATAAAATGAAGAAAAAAGAACAAACGATGTAATGTTTTTTCTTTTTTTTAAGGAGGAGAGATAGAGAGGGATGAAAGAAGAGTTAAAAAGAAAATAGTGGACGAATGGAAAATTTTATCAAACAAGAAAAATTTTAACAAAAAATAGGAAAGGAAAAAATTTTTAAATTTCCTGCCTCTTCTTTTCGAAAAGAACATTATCAGAAATCATTTGCATTTTAGCTTTTTTCTATTTTTTGAATCGAAATCATAAATTTTTAAGTTTTTGTTTTTTTTATTGTTGTTAATTTTTGCAATTAGAAAATAGTTCTAAATTATTTATTCATTTAAATTAACTTTGGATGAAAGTTAGTTTAAGAATATGATATCAAATGATAACGAACACAACTTGTTTTTAATGTAAATAATTTAATCACAAAAAACTCATTTTATTTTATCAAAAATTGAAAATCATTTAAATAACGAAAAATTATTTCAAATATTTTAAATGAAAGGAAAGTTTAAAATAGCGAGAAGGCAGGCGAAAAAAGAAAGAAAAAAATCAGTAATTCGAATAACATTTTTGATGCCAATTTTTTCTTTTTGTTTCGGCTTTATTTTTTCTTCTTTTAAATTTCATTAAAGCTTCTTATTTCTTTCAAATTTACTTTCAATTTCTTATACACGTCTTTTCCAATATCTATTTGCACGCGAAAATGAAATAATTTATGACTAAAATTAAATTTCTTCGAAAAACGATGCCGAGTAGTTGACGATATAAATGTATACAGTTAAAAGTTAGTTTAAAGTGACCTCATTAATTACATCTAATTATGATGCCTTAGCGGTTTAAAGCATTCTCAATTTATTTTATTTTTTTTTCTTTCTCCTATCAAACATTTTTGATTAATTAATATTAATTCACGAAATTTTGCATTTTAATTTAAAATTAATAACTAGACAAGCGAATAATAATTTAATATGAAAAAAAAATGCCGCATTAATGCATTATACTTCATAAATACGAATTCATTTTTCATTTATTTCAAAACGAATTCATTTTTCATTTATTTCAAATTTGCGATATACTTGAAATCAAAATGAAAAAAAGAATGGCCTGAAATTAATGCCAAAAAATATCAGTAATGCAATTTGTGGAAAAAGACATTCAAAAATTTGAACAATAATTAAATATTCTGAAATGAAAACGCATTGAAGCATTTAAGAAATGATTTGAATTAAAAATTAGAATTCGGGAATGAATTTACCAATTGAAAGGAAAATTTTACAAACTACACGAAGTTGTATTCATAACATCTTATATAAATATTTATAATTATAATTTTTTGAATCTGGCAAGCATTTAGATAAATTATAACTTATAAGATCTTTCTTTTCTTTTCTATGACAAAAAAAAATACATAATTGTATAATCAATCATCCGAACAACTGAAATTTCTTTATTCATTTCTGATATATTTTCAAAGAAAAAATTCTTCGCATTCGAAGTACTTGAACTTTTTGTAATTTCAAATCGTCTACAACCTAACAATTTCACACAATCATAAAAGTAATAATAAAATAATGGCAATAATAATTATTATTGCTACAGAAATAATAATTAATAATAGAAATAAGCATTTCCCAAATAAATTGTCCCCCGAAAATTGAATCTGATATTGCCTAATAGCATTCAACAGTAGTACTATTTCACCAATCTTTTTCAAGGTTGTCAACAGTCCCTGTTTCTTAAATGACATTTCCATCATTTTCAATAATACATCTAAATATTTTGAATGAAATCAAACTTCGCAATTAACGATGAAATAAAAGAGAATAAAAAATTATTCCAATTAATCAAAGAGATTGAAATAAATGAATATTTGATCAATTTATAAAAATTCACGAATATGACCGAATTTTTTAAAGCATAATAATTCATTAATTAATTAAACAATTTATTGACATAGACTTTGCGATGCTGAAATTCTTCATGAAATGAACTGAAACTTTTTAAAATTGTCATTTAATTAAACTATAATTCCAGAATTTAAAAGAATACTTGAAAGATTGGCTTTTAATTGTTTTTTCAATATAATACGATAAAAATCAGTTTAAAATCATACATTTCGGAGATAACGATAACAATGGTATTAATCATAGCAATTATTTTGACAATATTATCATCTTTAACGATTACGCCTATCAAATGAATGTTAATTTCGGTTTAGTAAATCAAATATATGTCGTCGGTGTAACTTTAAAAATCTCCGCCTTGATGTTACATTGATAAATTCCATGCCATTACGGTGCAAACTTTGTCCTTTCCTCTTTCTGTTCTCGCAAAAATATTACTCAAAAAAATAAAATTTATAAACATAACAAAATCGTAAACTTGAAGCAAAAAAAAGAACTTTACAATCTCACTCTTTCTCTTCTCGCAAAAATATTACTCAAAAAAATAAAATTTATAAATTTATAAACATAACGAAACCGTAAACTTGAAGCAAAAAAAAGAACTTTACAATCTCATTGTTTAAATTAAATTGAGCAAAATTTCATTTCATTATAAATAAACTTTTGACAGCATATCACAACAGTCGTGATTCCTCTATTTTGAACTAAATATTCAAAAAGAGTAATAGTAATTTTTTTCTTAAAGTTAATCTGCAAAAACCTTCTTCACCTTTTTCTCTCTTTTTCATTTTTTAATTTTTCTTGAACTAAGAATTAATTGCCCTTTCACATGATGAATGTATAACAAAAAGCAAAGAAACAAAAAATAATGACAATTCAAATCAAACTTAATTTAAAACTTCAAAAAGAAATGCTTCTTTTTTAATGATATTTAACTTGCCATTTTCTCTTTCACACTTATTAATAAAATCAAAAAAATAATTTTATTTATTGCTTAATTCAATTGAACGACTGAAATTATTTGTAGCAGTCAGAAAACCGATTTTAACGAAAAACTTAAGAATGTTTAAAAAAGAAAAAAATAAATAAAGCAAGAAAATGGAAGAAGAGTTAATACACATCAGAGAAGTTCTATGAGTTTGACAGAAATCAATAAGAATGATGGTAGAATTGATTTTCTTAATTAGCTGTCATTAGGATTGATTTTTCTCAATTAGCCGCCATTTTTCTTTTGCGATATATAAGTACAATAAAGAATGCCTAACAATTCAAAAAAAATAAATGAGCCCAGAAAAAGGAAACAAAAACATAGAAAAAAGAGAGAAAAGAGTAAAAAAGTGAGAAAAAAATAAAGCGAATAAAAATATTTTATTTAAATAAATGAAAAAAGTTAATCGTATGTAGCGAAAAGAAAAAATTAACAAATAAAAAAAAAAATGTTATTGTTGTATAAATTAATTAACATTACAATTAACATTTTACATAAAAAAATTGAAAATATATGTGTGACATTACAAATCTAAAGAAAAGATGGAAAGGAAAAAAGTAGAAATGAAGTGGAAGAAAAGAATATAACTGTGTCGTTTTTGTTGAATTTTCAAAATCAGCTTTCTTTTTTCAACAGAACTATGCTAAAGATCTATGGTTCGCTCACGATGCAGGAATGAAATGAAACAAAATGACAAAGAATAAAATGAAATGGAATGAATGAATGAATGAAATGAAATGAAATGAATAAATGAATGAATAGTAGCAGAACCGGTTGGTTTTTTTTTTTTCAATTTTTTTAAGACAGTAATTTGCCATTTCAGCTTTTGTGCATTGCGAAGAAACAGAAAAGAGATAGGGAAATTTTTTAGAATTTCGTTTTTGAACATTTGGAGGGAGCTTTTTCTCTTTTATTGGTTTTTAAACCATTATTAATTAAACATCTGCAAAATCCTTAAATTAAATTTATGCGAAAATTTTGTTTCTTTGCATGAAAATAACGAAAAGTTAAACGAACAGGAAAAGAAATAACTACACAAATCAATCGAATTAAGTACATAAATCAATATTTGAACTGACAAAGATTATTTCATCGCCGCTTTGATTTTTATTTTTTAACTTTAATCAATATTTTTTACAAATTCGAAATTTGACAAATAACATTGAGAAAGATGCACGTAATAAATTATCGATTAGATGAAATATGAATTTGAAACACGAAATAAAAATGTAAGTTGAAATTATCGAAAAGAAAATGAAATCTTAACTACTATGTGAAATATTTAGTATGAATTAAAATGAAAATAATAAGCTGAGTAAAGATCTCGTACTTGAAATACAAAATTTATAAATTCAATTTTCTTATTTCGATTCGATTTTTTTATGCACAATCAAGTGCGCATTTGAAACTTTAAATCGATCCGATTTAAAATTGCTTAATTAGCCATTTTGTTAAATTTTGAATTCCTTATATTTACTAAGCAATTACAAAAATAAATATTAATTTGTTTCGCAAAAAAAAGAATTTGTTTATTCAAAAAAGTTGAACAAAATTTAAAATCAGCTTATAACGAATGATTGTCAATGGCTTTATCAGTGATTCAAAACTCGTTTCTAATCAGTATATCAAAGAATGAAATATCACTTCAAAAATGATGAGTCCAAAGGGTCCGAAAATTCTGACAGATCAAATTTAAATTTTTTTTTAAATTTTTGATGAATAATATTTCTCATAGCATTTGAAATACATTATATGTGTAAAAATTGTCGAAAATTGAATTAAAAAAAAAGTTCCATTAAAAAAGGGACAGAGACAGAAGCATTAGGAAGAAAAAAATTGAAAAATATATATTTTGTTTTGAAATAAAAAAGTGTGCCAAATGTTTAGTCTACCGAATAAAAAAAAAATAAATTTACTGCGTGAGCAACCATTTCTTGGCTTCACCAGCTATAATACAACAAAAAAGTATGTCAAAAAAAATAATAGGAAATTCTTTTGAAAAATTCTCAAAGAAAAAGAGGAAGAAAGAGAGAGAAATAATAAAAACGAAAGTTTTACTGTTCACAGAATATTTATATTACTGTTATTGTAACTAAAGAGCAAATAATATTCTGAAAGAAATGTATAATGTAAAGATCAAAAAGTAATCTTGAATCAAACTGGTCAAGAATAGCTTTTTTTTTAAACTCAACTTTAATTAAATTAGATTATAGCTTTGAAAAATGAGAAAACAACTTTAATTTTTATCGCAAAAGGTTAAATCATTAAAATTAAAAATTAGTAATCAAGAATAAGCTTTTTTAATTTCGAAATTTCTTCCTGAATTTCACTAATTAACATTAGCATAAAAAATGAATTGTAATTAATAATTTAAAGATTTGCAATTTGAACTATAGAAATTATATGATTAAATTTTATAAGGAAGAAAGGGAACAATCCCTTTCCTTAATCGATAATAGAAAATTAGCACTAATTATTATAAAATATAAGAAATTGTGAAGTATTTCGACTTTTTTATACAGTGATAACAGCAGAATAATTCTGGCATAATCATGAGGAAATGAGAAAAATTACTAGTTACCGATAATATAAAATATCATAGTAAAACATGGTAAAATTAAATTAAAACTTAATACCATAGTAAAATTTAAATATAATTTCGCAATAAAATTTAAATTTAACATTTTTTAAATTTTATCAATTCATTTCATTTCTTCGTTTTTTTTTTCAAAGAACCAAACAAAAAGAAATGACGAAAACATATGCAAATTATTGCTTACTGATGAAATTTCCAAGGGCAAATTCTATTGATACTATCACTTCATCAAAAATTCTTATCTGATATGCAGGAAAAAACAGAAAATTTTAGCAGTGATAACGAAATTTGAAAGTTGAATCCTACGCTGTACATTTTTTAAAGTGCATTTTTTTTTATATTTTTTAAAGTGAAATGTGCAAAAAAAAATCTGAAAAAGTCGCAAATTGTACATCTTTTAAAGTGAAATGCACAAAAAAAAGTTAAAAAGGAAATGTTAAAGAATACGGGAACATTTGTGAGAAATTTTTGTATTGTTAGAAATTTAAATCAAGAATTTGCCCGAAATAATAACATTCAAATAAAAGTGAATGATTAGTAGAGACTTCAAACATTAAATTCATTGATTGTGTTAGTGAGATTTTCATTATCTTTTAGAATGAATAAAATGAAAAATAAAAATAGATTTACATTAGTCAATTTAGAATTGATTAAGAAACACAATAACCAAAGCAATTAAGAATTCTACTAGTCAAATATAGTTAGACCAATTAAAAAGTATGGTAGGGTAAAACATTTGAAATCTTGAAAAAACGACACAAAGACATTTTTTGAGTTTAAATTTGAATATAAAACTTGAAAAAAAAAAATAAAAATGATACCGAAACACTTATGTAATTCACAACTTTTTTTCACTAAAAATTCTTTTTTTTTTTGAATCCATTACTTACCTCTTGTTAATGAATTAAAATTTTATCAGTTATGGACAACGTAGGTGATGATGAAGCATCATTTCAAAACTATTTAAATAAGGTAAATGCATAAGCAAAAAATTATTGCACCGTGTATTTTTGCAAAAGTTTTGCTACTTAATTAAGCAGAAAATTAAAAAAAACTTGTTTACAAGCAAAAAGAAGGATCGAATGAAGAATTTAATGGAATTTCAACTTTTATAATTTTTCAATGAGACAAATTCAAGCAAACGAATAGATAAATCAAATCTTTTTGAATGCAAGAGAAAAAAAGGAATAAAATATGTAAATTTTAATTTATTATCGACCGAATGAAGTGATTTTATTTTTGAAAAAATGAACTGAAGGAATAGGAAAATTCATTCGCTATTTGTTTCTGTTCATTTTTTCTTGAAGATAGGAATGGATATTTGAAATTGTAGCAATAATAATTGCCCGTTAAAATGTGAAATAAGATTTTGATAAAACAATATAACATTAAAACAAGGAGAAAATTATTGAAATAAAACAGATTAGGATTTTACTACTTTAATGTGTGGGAAAATAATTAAGATCAAAATGGAATTATTGCATTAGTATGAAGAAAAATAATGTCGTGGAATTGAGATCATTATTTGTAACGAAAAAGTAGAGAAAGATCAAATGAAATAATACGAATGGTTCAAGTATATTGAAAGAAATCAGTTAAAAGCTGAGAAAACAGAATTTTTTACCGGAGAAATCAATCCTGAAACGAAACGGAACGGAATTTTTGCTATAAATGGAAGAAAATGAGAATGAGAAATATTAGCAATATAATGATTGCTTTGATTCAGTTACAATAATTTCTTTCTTTTAACCATTTCTAATTTTTTGATGGAAATGTTTTAATTAAGATTATTTTGCATTAATTTTGCGCTATATTTTATAGTTATACTGCTATCGTTTATTTTTAAATGCTTTCACTATGAAAATTGCTTACCTTTCCTTCTTTCTTCCTTAAAATGTGAAATTCCTCATTAATATTCAAAAATATTCGTCAAGTAAACTTTCTGAATTTCTATTTTCTGTTGAAACTTTTGCTTCAATTAAAATTGTATGAATATTGAACATGATAGAGAAAATAAAAGCAAACTGCCTTGTTATTTGAATATAATTTTCAAATATACTATCAACTATTTGATCAAAAATAATAATAACTCGAAAATATATTGTGTAATGAAGAATTACAGTATAGAAATAGATATATAAAAATAATCATAATATTTGACGTACCATATGCGTGTTTTAAGCGTTTTAAGTCAAAAGTAAAAGAATTAAAAAAACTTCAAGAAATTATGCTAATTAATCAGTTTCTTAATTTCTTCACTCATTAATTGTAACAAATATTAGTTGCCCACTTATTCTATAATATCAGAAATAAATATAAAAAATCAAATAATTGGTAAAGTATATTTCACAAAAATGGAATTTAGGAAAATGAAACAACGATTTTTTTTAAATTTCAAATCTTTTGACATGAAATTTTTAAACTCCTTCTTAAAATAATACCAATTGTAAAATGAATAGTTTTTCCTCAGTCGTTAGCATACTTGAAAAATGGTCATTTTTAGAAAAATAATGAAATCAAAGAATTTTGCCGCTTTTGTGAAAAAAGTGGATCTTTTTTTTTTTGCGTTTTTCTAGCGAAAGAAAAACCGAAAATTGCATTTAAAAGGCAAACTTCAAGGTTGTAAAAATTTTCGTTGCAAAGTCATAATTGGCTGCATAAGTTTTTTTTAACATTATTTACTTTGATGACATTTCTTAAAGTAGATGGAAAAACAAACAGAGCTAATCCAAATAAAGGTGAAAGGTAGAAACACAATTGTATTTCCATTTCAATTATTCATGTTTTAGATCAAATTTGAGAATGTTCAGAAATCAGTCCATTCATAAATGAAATTTTCGTTGAAAAACATAAATTGTTGAAGAATAAAACAATAAATGACAAGCACTAACTATCACGTAAATAGTAAACAGAGCATTATCACGTAAGCAGTAAGCGAAGCAATATCGCTTAGGTAGTAAACAAAGCACTATCATGTAAGAAGTAAATATCGCGTGAGCAGTAAACAAAGCACTATCACGTAAACAGTAAGAGAAGCGCTAATTATTACATATGTAACAAATGAAGCAATATCCATGTAAGCAGCAACTACTAACCATCATGTAAGTAGCAAACGTACGTAGCATATTACATGTGTAACAAATGAAGCAGTAGCCATGTAAGCAGTAACTACTAACCACCATGTAAGTGACGAACGTACGTAGCATATGTATCAACAAGTTTCATTAATATAATAAATTAAACATCANAACCATCATGTAAGTAGCAAACGTACGTAGCATATTACATGTGTAACAAATGAAGCAGTAGCCATGTAAGCAGTAACTACTAACCATCATGTAAGTAGCAAACGTACGTAGCATATTACATGTGTAACAAATGAAGTAGTACCCATGTAAGCAGTAACTACTAACCACCATGTAAGTGACGAACGTACGTAGCATATGTATCAACAAGTTTCATTAATATAATAAATTAAACATCAAAAATTGTACAATGAAGATGAAGCAGCAGCAGCAGCAATAGCAGAATTGTTGGAATATATAAATGGGAAAAATAGGCGTGTTGAAATGTCCTTTGGGTACGTAAAGGAGAAAATGAGAGCGAAGAATGTAGGCGCAATTGATCGTAATAATATTATGCGCTCATTGAAATATCTGACATTATTATATGATTGATACGTTAGTTGGCGCATTTTTCATATTTCTTTTTCAATTTTTTTTTTTTTTTCTTCATTTTTGAACATAAAAATGTGTGAGGAAATTATGAAGAGAAGTTGTTTGTTAGAGTTTTTTTACGATTGGATTATATTTATTTCATCATTGAATTTTAATTTCAAATTTTCAAATGTAAAAAAATCATTGCTATAATTAAATATCATTGTACAATTGAATTCATTGAAATATTGATGTTGATGGATGTATGTAATACACAACAATTATATATAGCAATATTAATATTTCAATATACAATTGGAATTTTGATAAAATTTAAAAAATACAAAAATATTTTTTTTAAAATTTGAAAATTTAATAAAATACAAATTTTTTGTATGAAATTAACAAAAAAAAAAATTTCTCATTTTGGCAAAATTACTATCTTACTATTAGCTAAATAAATTATTAATTTTGATGTATGAAATAGTCAAAAACAGAAATTTATTCTGATCAAATTATTATAGATTCTCTTCTCTCTCTTACTTTCTCTCTCTACCTCTCTCTCTTTCTTTCTCATAAATGATCAGTAAAATCGTACACTTTTTTGTAATTGTATCAAAAAATTATGATTATATTATCATAATTCGAGTGAAATAATTAATGAAGTTGAAATTAAATTTTTTTCAAATAAAATTTTCTTTTTCTTTTTTTTTACTAAGCCATTTCACTCGAATTACGATGTTTTTTTTTTTCTCGATTTTTTTCAAAACAATTATCCCAAGTTATAATTAAAAAAAGAGTGGTATGAATGGAGAAAAAAATGTTATGGCCAAAACAAACAGCTTCAAAATGATGTCCATTGATTTTCCATTTTTCTATTCCATGCTACCATTGGAATGATTTTAAAATGAAAATAAAAACACAATGTAATTAAAGTTCTGCATTCAATTCTAACTAATCCATGAAATTAATGTGAACAAGTAAGTAAGTAGATAATTGAAGTAACTAAAGAAGTAGCAATTGAGTAAGTAAAGTAAGTAGTATAGGTAAGTGATAGGAAAGTAGATAAGTTGTAAATTTTATAAATATTTAATGCAAATAAATAAAAGATGGACAGGTAAGTAAAATACGTGAGCAAATAAACTAAGTGGTTTAATACGGAAAATAAATAGATGAGTGGAATAAGTGGGTAAATTAAAAGCAAATAACTATTAAGTAAGTGAGTGACCTATTTATAAACTTCGAGATAATTAAATGAAACTTTATGCTTTTTATTACTCATTTAATTTAATACAGAAAATTTGAATTATTGCTTAATGCAAAATTATTTTGCAATTATTCATTAAAGCAATAAAGAAGAAAAAAATCGAAATTAAATGTAAAATTAAATTCTCAAATAAAAAAATTAAACGAATTTTTCAATGAAAAACTTTGAAAAAATCAAAAAAATGTTTGATATTTAAAAAATGCTTAATTAAGATATGTTTAATTAAGACATTTAAAACATTGTTTGGAAGAAACAAGACTAAAAATTGAATTTTTAAAAATTATTTTTATTGGGTAATTTTTGAACTTTCTGCAAAGATTGAAAGTAGAATTACAAATAATTAAATTACAAATGACCTCGAAAAGTGTAGTCAACAAATATTTGTCCTCCTAAAGGACGAGTCATCTGGACGATGTACCGGTAAACAACATTGCAGGACAATGATTTTATGCTTATCAACAATGAGGGAAACATATGTCTTCTCTATGTACTTTGTCAATTATACTGGCAACACGGATGCAATGTATTTTGTTTAATTTCTTGCTTAATTTGAAAACAATAAAATATTTTTAAAGTTTCATTGTATATTTTATTTGAAAATATAATACATATTATATACAATGAAAATATAATAATCTCAAAAATTTTATTGAATATTTTGCATCAAAACACAATAATTATAGAATTTGAAAATAAAACAATTTAAAATCTTATAAAAATTTCTCACTGTAATTTTATAATAATTTTAAAGTGTCACTTGAAAAAAGTATAATGCGATATGGATATTATAATTTCAAAATATAGTTAGTTTTTTCAAGACTCAATATACATTTTATGTTAATTAAATTTAGGAATGTCAAAACTTATTTTTTTTGCATGTTTTTTTTTTCTAAACAGTTTTCAATTCAAATTTATTTAATTACTTAGTTTCTGGATTATATTTGATTATCCATAATCACATTTGAGATTTCTAAATAATCTTCTTATTTTTCCAAGCTAAGGAATTAATTAATTGCACTTCGCATTCAATAAAAAACTTAAATATTTTAACCGTGTTGAACTGAAATAAAAGAAAAGAAAAATTTGTCATTTTTTTTAGGAAGCTTAATTTATCGACATTATTTGATAAATGGATGACAAGGAATGATAAATTGAAGAAGATTGTAAAAAGATTCACTGTACTGGAATGGAATTCCTGACAGATCATTTTCATATTTTGTTTCCTTATTTGCATTCATGAACGGGATGAAAATTTGAAACGGACTTAATAATACTTTATAATCTTTGAAGTTATCCTCATTTTGATGTAGCAAAATTGATTTAAAATCTACTTACTACTCACAAAAAAGAAGGAAAAAAAGCATTCCATAAAACGAAATGTTAAATTAAATTAAATTAAATCCCGCAAAGCTAAGCTTAATTTGATGCTAAATTCAAAAAACTTTTGACCTCTCAAACTTTTCCCGCAATTTTCATAGTGCCCTGAGGGGCCGCAATTTTCATAGTACCTTGAGAGGCCGCAATCTACATAATGCTTCAGATGGCTATAATTGTATATTGGATGGGGAAGAAGTTATCAAGTAATTCTTTCAGGGTGAAGAAATATTTGTGATAGAAAATGTTAAATTATTGCCAGGATTTCAATAAATTTCACTTTTTTGCAGTCATTTATTTTATAATTTAGGCGCGAAAAAAAATTTGAATAAGTAAATTTACCATAAGTTTGCAATGAATTTCGTCTCGTGATGGAAGCAAAAATATTTGAAATCGATTTCGTTTTCTTACAAATATTTAATTGTGTAATTCAGTAAATGATTAACTGAATGTTTAGCAGTTTTCTTTATTGGTAAAAAAATTTTCAAAATATGAAAAGACAGAAATAAATAAAATGATAATTAATTTCTAAAACTTTTTGCTTCGAAATATTTAATTGGAAATGTACAGTTTTTAAAGGCAAATAATTCTCGTAACTTCTTAGTACAATATTAGAATTATATTTAATGATGCGCTAGGAAAGAAACTAACATAGTTAGTTAAAATTTTCAATATAAATTTCCTAAAACAGGTTAATCGTTATAATTCATGTTACAATAAGCCATTAATGTTTTCTTTCATTCAATGGAAGATTTAAAGGAAGAATTGTAATATTAAATGTTTCTTTGTTAAAAATTTTCAGCGAACAATTCGAAATTGAACAAATATCGAATCAAGCAATAAGTACAAATGCATAAATAAAAGTTATTGCAAAAAAATAAATTTTAAAAATGGAAAAAATGAAACGAAAACTTACATAAATTTCACACAATACAATTGTTAAATCCATCATTTGATGCAGTTAGCCTTATTCAATAATTATCGAATGATTTCAGACTGTTGTGGCGCCAGGCTCTAATAGTATAATTTCGTTTTTAATTCATCGTCTTATTTTCCTATTAATCCAATTTCATTCCTGTAAAAAATAAACTTTTTCCAGAAATAATTATTTTTGGAAATTAAATAAATATGTGACACAATAATTTATTACTTGACAATAACACGATTTTATTGTAAATGCTTCAATACAAAAGAAAAATGAATGAAATTAAAATTTAAAAAAACATAATTGAGTTTCTAATTGTTTACTTTTTAATTTGTCCCGATAATTTCATACTGTAAAAGAACACTGTTCATTTGTATGAGTAAAGTGGCTTTTGTTTACGTTTCATTTCTTTTCCTTTAATTTACTTTGATCAGAATAATTGATATTATTGCAGAAGTAAATGTTATTGTAATAATTTTTATTGTCACTACTATCAATATTGCTACCCTTATTGTTATTGTTATTGTAAATGAAGTAAATTATTCCTTTTTTATCAACAAATTATTATCTTTTCGCATATTCAAGGGGCAATTCACATCAGTTTTATTGTTCTTTGTGTATGGAATATAATGTCGTGCATTTGAAATGAATTTTAATTCATTCTCTGTGAATTTAAAAAAGGACAATTAATTTCATTGCAAGGAGTAAGAATGACTATCAGCAAATAAAAAATCGAGTTTTCAACCTTTGAAATGTTGTTTACAAATGTGTATAGCTATAATTTGTTAGCTTATCATGTCATAATATTATCAGTAAGTTTGGTTTTATCATCGAATTTGATAAATAAAAAGTAAAACTTTTGTTTGTCTTTGACAATCTTCTATTTATAGCTCTACGAGTACTAGTACTTAATGCTCTTCCATTTGTTCTTTAATTTTGGAAAGTTTTAAATTATCAATTTAAGGATACGCAAGAAATGAGTAAAGCTTTTTGAAAAATTTTAACTATTCAGATGAAGCACAGAAGAAAAAAAAAACTCGTTTATTGATTGAAAGAATTTGATGTCTCTGCGCAATTGCCAATAGATCATTAAATTTTTTCACTATTACAAATACTGGCATAGTATTTCCAGAATAATAACAATCTTTCATTGGTGGATGCAAATTAATGACCTTACAATGACTCATCACTAAATCTGAATTCTCGATCATATTTTTTCAGTCAAATAAATAATCCCTGAACCATGACTAAATCTGAATTCTGGATCAT
>JARVGP010001245.1:0-19084 GCA_029876185.1 Mansonella ozzardi
CTTTTTTACTCAGACATAACTAATAGTCATAAATTCGAATCATTTCTTGCTTCCCAATAAAATATCACTTCATATCGTAGACAAATAGAAAAATTCTTTAGCCTGAAAATAAATGAAGTTAGAAAAGTGAAGAAATGAAATTTGTGTATTCAAAATAGAAATGGATGAAAACATTGCAGAAACGTTTACGATAACGCAAACGTTTACTGCTTTGAGTATATTTCAAATTAATGAAATGTTTAAGAGTTTAATTAATAATGCTAACAATGTCTTAAAAGCGCAATCCAAAAGTTTGATTTGATAGCAATAATAAAATTTGATAAAAATTCGATTTAATGGCTATTTTGAATGAAGCTGTTTTGATATTTGGACATTGCCAAACTAACGAATCATATCTTGAAAATAAAGTATACTTATATTAATTTTAATTTCAACTTTAAATCAACTTTAATTTTGAAAATTTTATTCGAATACCATGTTATACTTAAAATACAATAATAATTGATTTGCCGACTCTCAAGTAGCTTAGTTCATTTTTCTGTTCTTTTTGAAATATTTTCAATATTTTAACTGCTTTTTTATCAAATAGTTTCTAATTTAAATAATTGATAACTCGAGCTGCTTTTTCTCTCATTAAAATTTTTAGTTTTTAAAAATTAGCAAAAATTTTTGTAAACTAATTCATTTTTTTATTTCGAAATCAAATTTTTTTTTATGGCTGTGTTTTTTTTATGAGTGGCCTTACAAATATTTTGTGGGAAATGTTCTGGAAATGTTATCTTAAAAATAAGTGAAACAGACCAAAACCTTTCGACAAAAATCATATATTCATTAATATTTATTGTAGTCGAAGCAGGATTTATTACTGCAGCGAGTATTTTCGAACATTATGATTCATAAGACAATTAAATTCATTTACTATGTTATTTCAAAGACGGTGTAAGTTTTTTATCAGTCATAAGTATAAAAGGTAATGAAACATTTTTTACTCTAAGATTTATAAGGCAAACGAAACTTTTTTTTAGAATATGAGATCTGTTACCATGTCTTTGTCTCCTCGTTACTTTTAGATTTACCAGGACAGTCACATTTTTTATTTAATTTTAGGCTCACAATTAAATTAACTTTTTCAGACTCAAAGAATAAGTGAGTTTTTTCAATCTATTAATCACTAAGGAGCTTAAATTTTCACAAAGGAAAATTTTTTGCATTTCTTCACTTTTCAAAAATTATTACAATTTCTTAGCGCCCATAAACTGATTGTAATTTTACTGATCAAAAATTATCGAAGTTTTTCTAGTTTGAAAATTGATCGAATCTCTTACCTTTTCAAAAATTACTGCAGCATTTCAGTGACTAAAAAATACATAAAAAGAAAACTGTACAATCAATAAATGTAGAAAACAAGGTAAAACAAAATGATAGAGATGCCGATGAAATTCCTAAATTTTCACCAATATTTGTTGTGTCAAAAAAATTATTCATTAATTTCATCAATAAGCAAACTGAGAATTTAAAGATTTATATAAATTTAAACTTCTGATTGGACCAAACTTTAAAGACAATTAACATAAGTATTGAAATCGAAAGCACTTCAATTGTTGTATGATCGATCCGTGTGTTAAAAATCCACTTCCCGCTCCATAGCAATTAGGATTTTAAGAGTGTTAAAATATGTACTAATCGATCGAAGAATGTTTTGCCATTCATTTTCCTTGAATCATTTTAATAATTATATGCAAATCAATGTCATGCAATTGCTGTAACTCCCTTCTCGTAATTAATTAGCATACATTTTTTTGATGAGTCACATTTTTTCCTTTAATCTATTTTGAAAAATGATTTTATCGTATAGTGAAATCGAATTTTGCAAATTTCTTTTCTTCTGCAAATTTATCACTGAAAAGATTCAGCATTCCTTGAAAGTCTTTTAATTTAATCTGATATAAATTTAGTTAACAATTTTCTGCTATTTATAAATTTAGGAATTCCAAACTTTTTTAAAAAATATTAAAAGAGAAGAATAAATAACTTACGAATTAACAAACATAATAATAAAGGTTTGCCGATATTTAGAGCTGAGGATACAGTAAGTCATAAATCCAACGTAACAATTAATTAGAGATAATAAATCTAATAAATTTGCCAAATTCCTGTACAAAATAGTATGTACATCATTGGTATGCAACGCATTTAGCATCGCTAATGCACCCTGTGGTAATTCAGTCACCTTCAATATGATAAAATCATTAATCACACAACAGATCAAATCATTTCAGTTTCGATTTCAAAGAAAACAATGGTTTCAATACCCATTTCAAAAGACTAGTTTTGTTTTAAAGCAGCAAAGATTCATCGAATCATTTTTCAACTTTGATTTTTTTCAAGTCAAAATTTCTTATAAGTTTGATAATTATTGACAAGGTGAAAAACACAACTGACCAAAAAAACGGAAAGCATAACGACAAGTGCGAGAGTGGTTCGATCATAGTTTCGTTTACTTCTCTTAGCAGCAGCACAACTACTACTCCTTCTGCTCCCCATATCATAAGAAAAATAATATTTTCGAGAAAGTAAGTTTTGTCGTCTTTTCAGATTATTCCTTAATCGAAACACCAACAAAATTGTAAAGCAGCACAATAACAAACAAGGTAATGCCTGCAAATGATATTATCTGTGCACTAATCTTTATCATTCTTGATAACTGTAAACATAGAGATTTCAGCACCAATTATATCGTTGCAAGTTCATCTTGCAATGTCGCATAATTAAATAATTACTCAACCATGCTCAAGAAAAAGTAAAAAATGAAAAAAAAAATCAAACTTTTAAAGCAATTCCTAAAATCCATAAATTAAGTTTGAAATATCTGCAGCTATCTTGTACTGCCCAATCAGATATATCAATAGTATAGAATAATTGGTCACCAACAATCCTGAAGGCATAGAAAAGTGACTTTGTATGAAGATTAGATGATGTATTCATTACTTTAATAAATCTCATCTTTTAATAACGGTAATTTATCAAGAACCAAACATAAATTATATCTAAGGCCTTTTTCAATAATATTGAGAATACTTTGTGATTTCACATTCAGTTACACGTGAATGCACTTCAGCAACTACTTGTCATTTATTATTACCATCTTTTAATTCCTAAAGTAATTATTTAAACATTCCACTTATTCCACTAATCATTCACATAACTTTCATATGCTATTGAAGTGTGCAAATAGAATGCTTTCCTAATTTTCCTTTGTAGAAAAAACCAAAGTAAATTTTTTAACAATGAATTGTTCAGTGATACTTTAAATCTGTTTAGTATTGTTCACATAAAAATACTTACCATACTACCTTAATTTCATGTACCAAAAATGTGGGAATGCATATAATTGACACAATTATCGCAATAATACCTGTTGTAAACCTAAATGTTGATTATAGTAAGGAATCATTTTCAGAAAAAACTATTTTCATTTATCATAACTTTTTATTATTGGCAGAATTGAAAGCATATTTCATAACTGATTAAAAAGAGTATATAGCGAAAGAGAAGCAAGAATTAATAATATTTGAAAGTTTACACTGCAGATATACAAATGGAATGAAATTGTATGAAATAACAAAGAGATACAGAGAGAAAGAGGATAAGAAAACTTATAAATATTAATTATAGCAAAAAGTAATGATATGACGGTAAGGAAGGACTGGAGAAGGATGATTTCAAAGATATTAATTAAGGAAATAGATTGACAGAAGCGTGTAAGGATATTAATTAGGAGAAATCAATAGAAATGTCCAAGTGAGCTTTATTTGTTTTTTTATCATTGGAAAATCAAAGAATACGAGTTTAAATTGTAATTGAACACATTAAGAAATAATTTTAATGAAATTCAATTTATATTAATCTATCTGCTTAGTAATTCTTTGTATTCTCATTTCTGATCTTTTTCATTTTTTCTGTTTGAAGCAGTAAATTACTTTCAATTTGAGTAATTATAATTCGATGAAAAATTGAGTGAACTTTTGTTCATCTGCTTCCCATACTTAACAATTTGGGATTTAAAATAAATTTCACCAATAATTTCAAACAATTAATTAATTAATTATCAAGCAAACATCACGAGGTAGTGGATTGAAGTATTCAATTTTCGGCATGCGCCAAGCCAATCTGTGTTTGGAATCATTTTTTTTAAATTTTTAACACTATTTAAATCCTTTAGATAATTCTAAGTAACCGATTGTTTATAAAGCGAACCATGAAGTAATAGGCCGAAAAAGGAGATTTCTAGATCGTGTCAAAGCACTCCAACGGATCACGGCCAGCGTTACACAACAATACAATGTTATTCCATGAAGTGCTATTGAAACTACAGCGTGAATTTTGAGAATTGCTATCCAAGTATAACTGAAAAGAATTCAAATTTAATATTTTAATCGATCAACGCTTCATTTTATTCATTTAATATTTTATTCAATCATCTTTGGCTAAAACTTCATTTGTTTATAATCAAAAAGATTTTATAAAATCCGAAGATTTTTTTGCACTGAAAATTACCCAGCATAACTTATGATTAATTAGCAATAAATGACTAATTAGGGAAACTTTCGAATTACTATGATTTAAATGGAATTTAACTGAGCTTATGTGAACACCAAGAAATAGTTATGCCTGCTAATTTTTATTATTCATTTGTTATACATTGAATATATTCTTTTTTTTTTTTTCAACTTTAAATTTACTTATGTAATTGTTTAAAGTTAAATGAATGTAACAGATTTAATTAGAGATAACAATAAAATTGTATTAATATTTATAAAATGAGCAAATCGTTCATTTTTTACCTGACACCCATTCCTGATGTTGGCAAAAGAAATTTAAATTTAATAATATAGAGAAGATATGAGCTCATCGTAATTATATCACACAGAGCAATAACCACCAGTACACAATTAACTGCTGACCGTAACATGTTTGGTCTAGTTAGGACCAAAATATGGATTATATTTGCGAAAATTCCCGCTGGGCAAATCAAAAGGCAAATGTATGGATGTAATACATCATATGTTCTAAAAATGTTTGAAATTATTTGTTAGCGGCGATCATTCGAAGAAATAGAAAATTTATGGAAAAATAAAGATTATAATGTTGTTTAGAAAATTTATGGAAAAATAAAGATTATAACATTTATTTATTCATTTTGCTACATTCTATATTATTGATAGCAATTATTGCTTAATAAATAAATCAATTATACCGAAAATGGGACAGGAATTCCTGTTTAATTAATCTTAATTAAAATTTTCATACATTATATATGGATTATAATCAAAGCCAAATGAAATACATACGATTGAAACCGATGAAGTGCTTGTCGCATAGCAATGGAAACATTTTCATCAAACAATGGTGGATCATTTTCACAGTACATTGCCTCTTTTGCTTTTTCGTTTCACAGTGAATTTCAATCTAAGCATTTAATTAAAAAGAACTAAGAAAAAGCAAATTTAAAATAGTAAGAGGAAAGAAAGAAAGGAAGGTTCAAAATAAAGAATGAAAGAGAGGAATATAAAATGTCAAATAAAAAATTAATTTTATGAAAATGAAGAAATAAAAAAACAACGAAGCGAATTCAAAAAGATAGAACTCATTAAAAAATGCGACAGGAAAAAAATTTTCTTCTCGGCTATTTTATTAAAAGCAAAGATCATTATGTTTTTCCGCCTTCCATTATTAAAGAGATTTTATTTGCTTGTGAATTCAAATAAAATATTAATTTTAAAAATTAATATTTTTTAAAAATCATACAACCACTAAATTATATTTTTTGATTAATACAATCAAAGGTTTCAAATCGAAAAATATCAGTTTGTTTCCGGAAGAGAATCAGAATTAACCAATTCGGATCCGGTTGCTCGCATTCTTTTATTAAAACGATCTTAATTTTTAAAGATTTACCTTTAAGATAGTCAAAAGAAGGAGTAGAAACATTCTAACATGCATTTTTAAGATAAGTGTGCATTTGTGAAGATCATTTTGATATGTCTGGTAATTAACTCTTATTTTTCGCATTTTCAAGTACTTTTAAAAATGCTTTAAAATAATGAAATTAATAAAGTTTTAAAAAAAATGTTTTAAAAAATTGCAACTAAATTAAGGAATGAAATTTGAAAAAATGAAAATAAAATATTTCTCACAATGAGAAATGCCAACACAACATAACTTGATATATTTTCTTTTTTTCTTCGTAGGAGTTGAATTATTTATATGAATTTCTGAACATTTCTAAGCAAATATTTCAGTAATAGAAATTGAAAATGGATCAATCGAGCAATTCGGGAACTCTCGACATAATTATGCAATAAATAAAAGTGTTACTATAAAGAGTGGGAAAAGAGTTTTTTATTTATTACAGCAATAGTAAATTTGATGTCTACTTTGATTTCATAAATCCAAGAGTAGATTAAACGATTCTATAATTGGAATTTTTGACTAATATTGACTTAAAAAAAGAAGTGTAGCACTGATCTTAAATGATTTTAAACGATGCGATATTTTCAGTGAATCGATTGCCTTACATAAATTTGTAAGTAAATCGGTATGATAAAAATAGACAGCAAACTATAATGGCTGCATTGGGATTTAGAAATTTCCAAGACATAAACGACGTATTTTAGTGCAAATAATCGTAAACATGTCTGGTAAGGAAATTGTCCAATTAAATACTCTTATGGCAACTAAGAAAATAACAACAAATTTGAAAAGTTTTCTCATTAATCGTTGTCTATTTAAAAATAAATGAAACGAATTATTTAAATGAAGAAAATATTTTGCTTTCCTCAAGAATAAATTTATGAGAAGCGAAACGAAAAAATGTTTTTCTTGCTTAAACAAAAGAACAAGAGTTTGGAAAAACTCTTATCCTTTTGTTTCGAAAAACTTCAGTGCTGAAGTTTTTCGAATTTAGTGGAAATTCTATTAACTAAATTTACAAACTTTCATTCAAAGTTTTACAGAGAACAAGAAATATGAAAATGATAGCTATCAACGCTATAGCTATTAGTTCTAATTTCATTTTGCACTAATGAAATTAAATTTGAATTGTTGAACTGATTAATTTAAGTCGCAAAATTCATTAATTTATAGGCAATAGCAGCATACATTTTGATAATAATTATTGATAACAGTGCCAGAAAAATTTGTTCTGATTTAAAACAATTTTGCAGTGATTAAAAGACGATTTCAGTAGTTCAAATTTAGGATAAATTTCAATCAATGAACCAATATATTTTTATAAACAGTAGTTGCTTGCAAGAGCAAAAACAATGAACATGAATAAAAAATGTTGAATTAAATTTCTCATCAATGCAACTTTTCGTCATTCAGTCATTTTCAATTTCATTCTTTTTCATTGCACTAAGTTCAACGAAAAGTTATGTATGCTAATGTATGGTCTAAAAATTGGAATAGTGGGTACTGAAATAAGAAAGAACTGAACTAAATCCATTAATTTGAGTAATAAATGAAATATATGTTCAGTACAATGAATAATGAATTCATATAGCACTGTATAGCATAATATATAAATTATAGCACAATATATAAATTAATTTTTTAACTTCGCCCAATACGCGTATTTATATGGTTAAATTAAATGATGTATATGTAAGAAATGGTATAAAAAATGCAAAAATTTAAGTTATAATTTTCAATTTTTAATTGACAATTTAATGCAAAGAATTTTGTGTGATTGAATGAAAGATAATTCTCAGCACAAAGCGAGAAAATTTGCAAATATTTCTTACGCAATCGGATTATAAATTGAATATTCACTAAGCGCAATTCGCTAACTTAATTGAAAAGTAGGAAAGAAACAATAAAATAAATAAAAGGCATTTTAATGCACATTTTTCAAAGTTCTAAGGTTTAATTGATGTATCTTCGGATTCATATCTGTCATTATTCAAATGCATTGCTCTCTCAGTATGATCGATCAATTTGAGATAGCAGTCGAAAAACAGAAAAAAGACAAAGATTATAAAAAATTTTTTTGGACAAATTGAAAAACTGCAGAGAATGAAGATATTTAAAAAGCCGAGAGAATTGTAAATTTTCGAAACATTCTCAAAATTGTTTGAGATTACAATTATCGTTATTTTTTTAGCTTATCATATTTTTGGCTAAGTATTTTGGCTAAATTTTTGGCTATTTTTGGCTAATTTTTGGCTAATTTTTGGTTAAGCACAGTATTGAGATTAACAGACTTATTGATTCAATATTTAGTACTGATATGCAGAGAAGTGTAAATTTAAGATAATGATTTCATATTTAGTCTCATTAACTTCATATTATCAGCTTTTTCTCGTGTAGATAAATCTGATAAAAAATCAAGCATGAAAATAGTCATTTCGTTGAAGTATTACAATTTAAAATAGTATGTGATATTTTGGATCATCATGAAAAAGATCAGAGATGAATCGGTGTTTCTTTCCTCTAAAAACTGCCTGCATTTATGCCAATTGGAAATAATAGCATAATGGATTCCACTTTAGTGAATTTCAAGAATTATTGATAGCTGCTCATGAACTTATACCATCACTAAAATAAGCCTTAGTCATATGTCCGAAACATTGACAAGTTTGACATTGACAAGCGATATATTTTCACAATGTGCTCGTAATTAAGTATTGTTTTTAAAATAACCAACGATGTAATTTAAAGGAGGAAAAAAAAACGAAAAAGTAAAATCGGAAAGTAATGCATTGCTTTGAGTGCAATGCGTACATCAAAAAGAGTTAACAGAAACATGTAAAATTAGTAAAATTACTCAAAAGTGCTAATCAAATTAGCTAAAGCATATAAATATATTAACATTGGTTAATTGAAAAATCATTAAATAGTTTTTTGGAAAAAGGTTTTACAAAGTATTATAAATTCGAAAGGTGGAAGAAAGTTAGAGATGTCATGGAAGATTTATTAAACTGTCAAGAAAATTAGAATGAATAATTTGTTAATGTTGACAAAGTTGTGTGCAATGAATGCAAAGCAAAGCTTTTGGCGATCCAAGTGTTTGAAAGGTAAATTATTTTCATTTTTAAAGAATGTTAATGAATTCTTGTAATGACAATATGAAATCTGAAGAGCAATGATCAAAATTAAAAATAAGTAATACTTTTACGTAGTTTCAAAAGTTTTCATATGACATTGCGCAAAATGTAAAATGACTTAAAATTCTTTGTTAATATAATTTCGGCCAGAATAAAAATTTACCTTTTAAAATCTTACATTCAAATTTAGCTGTAATTTAACAAGCGGCTTGAGAATTTTTCGAAATTTCTTTTAAATAGAATATCATTGAATGAACAAATTTTTAACAACAATTTTTCACTAACATTATCATCGTATTCAAGTCAGAAACACCAAAGCACAAGTTAGTCACTTTGAATAATTATGTAAATTTATAAATGGATCCCTTCCTACGAGGTGTTTTTTCGCAGCAATTTTCTTCATTCTTTTAGTTTTTACTTATTTTAAAGATAAGCTAACTTATCTGGTATTTGCTTCTGTTTATTTAACTTTGAAACATAATTTATATGGAGTGATTTAATTGGGATTTTAGGAAGTTGGAAATTAATTACTCAGGTTGGTTGTTAGGTATATAAGCAGACAGTTGCATATGATTTATGTAAAAAATAAATTTACATTTTTGATTAAGCTTAAAGCAAACATAAGTTGATTGATTTTTTGTATTTAGAGAAAGGTAAAATTGTAACAATTTCTTTCTTTTAAAGTCATTACATTTCTTTATTTTTTTATTGATCAATTCAATGAGTTGTTGAAGCGAAAAAAAAAAGAAAAACAATTGAATAGTTTAATGATACCTCTTTGAGAGCAATGCAGTAATTTTCATTTATTTCAATGAAATCTTTTAATGTTACCAATTTTGATTTTGTCCACCATTTGTCGTATGCTATGCTATAATTCGTCATTTCTTCATCGTTTTATTTGCTTCCCTTTTTTCCCTTTTGCTTTAATTTAAAAAAAAAAAAAAAAGCCAATATAGTTAAGTAATTTTATCGTCTCATCATTGAAAACAAAATAGAATAATAGTGCATGAGTGAAGCAGATAAACAAAGTATGGAATCTCATCATGACAGATGAAGCGAAGCAAGAAATTTGAAAGTTTGCAAACGATTCAGTTTCTTTCAAATAGATTCAGCTAATTTTTCGTTCTTATGACAGTAGTCTCTCTTCAATCCCAAACATTTTGCATTAATCAGCTAAGTAATCATTGATTCGTTATGATTGAAATAAAAATTATTGTCGCTTCGTCAGGATTCAGATTTCATTATAAAGACGATCGAAATTTTTTGTCACTTGATTTTTCATAATTTAATCGAAATGTTTCAAATGCAAAAAGTTTAGGCAGGTTGGTTGTAATAAGTAAAATTGAATGTCTCATTTCACATTCTTTTCATATCATCAATGATTTATTTTACTGATAAAACAGTTGCATTGGGAGCATTTGAAATTTCATTTGTTTTTGGATTGTTGCATTTGATTTCATCGGCAATAAAATAAAGAAAAGTAAATACAATGTAGTGAATAAAATGACATCAAGTGTTATTCAAGAATGAATCCTGAAGCGACGTTGAAGGCGAATGATAGGACAGTTGCGTGGGATAGAATAAAAAAATGCATGGATGAATAAGCTTAGCAATTCCATCTTATTATAATTTAAAAGAGTTCAACATTTTCATCAATAATAGCAACATCATAAGCGATATCTGATCTTTTTTGCTTAATGTGAAGCAAAAAAAGAGATTATTGCGAAAAAAATTTCAATCTTTTCTCCACTTTTTAAAATTTCAACAATTATAAAATTGTTCTCTTTGAAAATAGAATAAAAAAGATTTGGAAAAGAAGAAATAGTGCAGTGGGCAGCAGAGGGATTGAAGTGATTTGTTTGGAGTGAGATGAAGACGGAAGTTTTTAAATGAGACAGGAAAGAATGGGACTTGAGTGACCAACAAAAAATATTAAATTTTACGGAAGAATTGGTAATCTGAGTAAACATTTCGCTGAGATATCATCTAATTTCTTACGAATAACTATTTGATTATTTAACTGAATAGAGTTTTGAATTGCTTCATTTCATACGGTCGTTAAGTTTAAGAAATTAAAATTTTTCTCAAGAATGATTCTGCAGAGAATATTTATGATAAATGTTGTTTGATTGTTCTTTAATGGAAAAATTAAATTCAATTAATGATTTATTTAATGATCAATGAATTCTTTTCTGCAAAAAAAAAGCTCTAATGCTTCCATCAGTGTTTGATATGCTAATCAAGTTTAAATTTAATTTTTCAAAGCCAAAAATTTTGTGGCACAGAACAAATTATCCAATTCCAATAAAAAAAAAAAGAAATAAAACAGAAATGATGTAAAGTGTCCAAAGCAGCCAGCTAAATGTCTCCTGATTTTTTCTTCGTTAAATTTAATTTTAGTCGCGAATTGTCTTCCATCCTTGTTTTCCAGCTTTTTCCCAAGCACTATTTTCTCTTTAAACAGATGCAAAGGCACTTCAAGCGTGTACAATTCATTTAATGAAATTTACTAGCCTTAAATAATTTTAAATTTCTTTAAAAAAAATTTACATTCTACTGCATGTAAATTGGCTAAGATGCCATTTGATTTTAAACGATAAAAATTCATCGCTGAGTGGATCATTGAAAACCATTTTCGTATTGATAATTAAAGCTTAAAAAGCTATCCTTTTTTTGAAAAAATTTTTGTTTCTTAGGAGAAAATTTAGTTCGCATTTAAATTTGACGCCTTTGATTTATGGATGCCAATTTTTATTTACATCGATCTTTTAATCTGTGAGTGCTCAAGTCTATCATTTGTGTATGGATTTCTGAATGTGCAAATGGCCAAGAGGTATGCAAACTGGGCTAGCTTTATAAGCATATCTGAAACTGCTTATTGGCATAAATGTTCACCAGTGTAGAACAGTTCACATATTAACTTAATGACCCTCATTCTGGATGCATATTTTCTACAGAAATACATTTCCGGAAACAAAGGAAAAAAATAGCGCTATTAAAAGATATTAAAACAAGCCTTAAAGATTAGACAGGATGTTGTTGAAGCCAAAAAATGGGAGTTTTTCTACTTGGAGACTAGTAATTTCGAAATAGAAGATTGAACCACGATGATGTTTTTAGCAGTATTACCATCGATTCTTTTCAGGATATTTTTAGAATAAAAAGCAAAAAATCAGCGAAGAATGCTGAAAAGATTTGAAAAAAAGGCACAATTTATTTAACATCAATAAATAATTTATGAATTTTTCCACCTTTTCAATTTGTGCTAAAATTCTTTTCAGAAACATTTAATTTTAATAATTGGGAAAAGAAAAACGAGCTTTTTTCATCTTTTAACAAATTTTATATTATTTAATAATAATCATTAAGAATCTCTTTGCTCAATTTAACACTGCACACACTCGCATTTCTTTTCCTTCCTCTTTCCAAATTTTCCTATTCTTTATTTCTTTTCTAAAATATTATTTGAATAATTTTCATACTTTTTATTTACACTGAATCTTACACTTTGATAGGTAGAGGAAATTAAATTGAAAATATTATTTGGATATGGTTTTATGAGATTGTAGTTTATGTAATTTGAAATGATAACTGATATCTGATACTGAATACTAGTAAGACATGCCGGATTAAACTTTATAACTTTCACAAAATGTAACTATTCATTAAGATATTGTTCAGTGACTCTGCTCTCACACAATTCCCAGCTTACAGGTGATACACGTACGGAAATTTATCTAAAAATGATATCGAAATATGTGACAAAAAACATTGTTGTCACTGTGATATTCTCAGTAGCAATATAGATGTAGCATATTATCGTCAAATATATGATAATGAAATAAATAATGATTATCACAAAGAGTGCACTAAACTCCTTTTATGGTGAAGTTTTAATTCTCCGGTTTAATTTGCCTCGTCAAACCGTACGGAGTCATACCCTTCTGCGAAGCGCATTTATTTGTACCATATTGCAACGGGATTACCATCTCACCACGACGTATCACTGATTCCGAGAAAAATCGAGGATGACCCTGGGAAAGTTTGACAACCCATGATGGGAATGGTACTGGCGCATTTTTTGATTGAGCCTGAAGAAAACACTGTTTTTCTAAAGCTTAAAATTTCATAAATTTTCAAAAATTTTGAACATTGCGAACAGTGATGCAAATATATGCAAATTCTTTCAAAATAAAACTATTATCATTTAGAGATTAAAAAGATTAAAAAATTAAAAAGATTAAGATTAAAAAAAATAATGATAATTAGTGATAAGATGTGATTGATAATCCGACAAATGAAGAAGTAGCAGAAATAATTGACAACTTGAGTTAAGAAGCAGTTTGTAGAGTTAAAAAGCAATATATGTATGAAGAAATGAAGATAAACTGCTGAGAGTAAAAATTAAAAAGATGACAAAAATTTAATAGCAACAGATTGAAGGACATATCAGTTATCAATCGTTCATCATTTCTTCATTTTCGAAAGACTTTAATTTTAGAAACATTTTGCAAATTTTTGAATCTCATAACTAAAACAAATAACAATTAAAGATATTTTGGACGCTTTCACTAATCACATAGCTATTAATTGTTTAACATAACAATTTTCGTGCCCCTGCTGGCGGCTAAATTCGTTAATTTAACTCAATAGATTTAATTAATAATAATGGGTTAGAATTTCTAGGAAATAATAAGCTATGAAATAAATCAGTGAGCATACCACAGCAGCTAGTGCTCTAAGGCATTCGATCACTTTGTAGCATTGTTTATTTTCATATAAATCAACCGTTTGAAAGCATGAAATTTCCGGAACACCGTATGCTTTAATAGCATCCAAAAAACTGCTTATATTTTCCATCTATAATAGTAACATATATTCTTATATTGTTTGTATTTTATCAAAATTAAAAATTGAATAAAAAGCTACAATTTTGCACTTCATATCGTTAGATTAACATCGAAATGAACCACTGATGCATTTAATGCCATTGATACCATCAGTCTCATAAATGATGCAATTCGGAGTAAAATAGGTAATTTCAACAATTGCTCTCATTTATGATGTTTTAAGCATAATATTTTTGAGTGAAATTTACTTTATGGAAAGGCATCCTTGGTTTAGCATTGTACGGTAATGCGTTTGGTTTGTCCATCAATCGATTCATTAAACTGAAATAAATAAAATAAAAAAATTATGGAATACATTTCAAAACTGAAAGGTATTCCTTTGATTGGTTTCAGGTTAAATATTTCAGGAATTTAGAACCGTCATAGGAAGCATCATTTGGAATAATCATTTAAATGCATTTCATGTTTCTCACTTATCTTCCAATGTTACTTCAAATCTTATGTATAAATTCCATACATTCGAATATAAAAATATATTTGAAATTTGTTCAACTTGAAAGAAACTTTAAAACTTTAAAAACATGAGAAAATGAGGAATAGACTTACACACATAATTGGGTACCATCTTTAAGTGCATCAGCAACATCCTGTGCAGTTTCAAAAGTTGATGGATCTTTAGCGAATTGGATATTTGTTGCATGCTCAATCCAAAATAACACTTCTTGTGCTTCTTCGAGATTGAATCGCGCTTGGTTCTTAAATTTTAAATTTCGATTTCAAATAGCAGTTTAATTAAGTTACTTTTGTATGAGAAGTAAATATTAACTAAATGTCATTTTGATTAATTTCAATTTTTCTTTCAGTTCTTATTTTGCTATTTGATGTATGAATCTTCGATTTGGGCCAAATTTCAATGGACTTGATAAATAATTCCAAATTAAATAATTATTACTGCCATCTTTTTCTGTAATTAGCAATCATTTACGTTCCTAGCTGATAATGATAATCGATTGTGAACATATTATGTGCATCATTCTTCACAATAAATTTGCAAAATTTAATTTTGCACAAATATATTTGGGATAAATGTAATTATTTGGTGTCCTCTGCTTCCTCTGCAGTGATTTCAACCATGAATGCTGATTTTAAAGCTGACGTGATGGGAACAATGAGACCTTTTGCATTATTCCCTGTTATTCCATCACCTTCTATGCTATTCTGCGGATCACTCGGATACGTTATGATAGCTAATATCATTGCATCATTCTTCCTTGCTGGGAAGCACTTATAACTTTGGAACTTTGGCATTGCTATCTATAGATTCGCGCGGGAAAGCAAATAAAATATTTCACATATTCATTCAAAGCTCCCAATTGCGGGCAAAGGAAATTCAAAGCTTCCATTGCTTTTTTATTAAGTCATAACTATGTGCTGCAAGCATCTTTACCTTCATTACTACAAGTCCTTATCTTGTATGTTACCAAAAATCTCAAGCGCAAAATTAAATCTCTGCCCGCAATATAGTTGAGGATATTAATGCAAACAGCGATTACAATTTTTCCACTTTTTTGTAATAGCTTATGCAAGAATTTAATTGTAAAAACCTGTTTAAGATCTTGAAAAGCAGACACAGATTAACAGTGAGATTATTTACGTGGAAAAATTATTCAAGCAATGTAAGTGGAAAGCGATTTGAAAAAATGAAACTAATTCTGGAGAGTAATTGGAAAAAATGCAAGCCAAGAAAACTTGAATTCTTCCAAAATAGAACGTCAAATTTGTCTTAAACGACTTATAAGCTTAGAAAACCAGAAGTCTTATAGAGACAAAAAATGCACATAATGCAAAAATTTAGATATGAAACACCGAATATTCTATAGAATATGGGCCGAAGTTATTATTGTCGTTGTTTTATGGCGGCCTATTTAAACAGGAAAATCGGTTGGATCATAAAGTGGATATAAGAGAAATGTGTAACTTTTTCATGGCACATAAACCAATCGAAGTAATAATGTCGACTGTACAAACTTTATCTGTCTTACAGGCAATTAAGACATTTCAAGAGAAGTTATAAATATTTGAACATTAATTAGTAGTTTTTCTTTTTTGTTTTCAAAAACTGATTGAATATTGAAACCATTTCTTTCGCTTCGATTCTTCTTTTCTTTTAATTGATAAACACTAAGTGATTTATTTATTACCAAATTTTTCAAAGTCTGACAAACAATACAGCGAAAAAGTTACATACACAGAGGAAAACAGGAAACGAGAAGAAGAGAAATGAAAGAAAAAACTTTCCCTTTTCAGATTATCCGTGATTTAAATGATAAAAGAAATTAATTAATGAAGAGAGAAGATTAATTGGCACATTACAGACATAATTGTTTTTCCTTCTCTTATCGTTTGCAAAAAAGCTAAAAGGAAGTGAAAAAAAATGATAAATATTTATTTATATATTGACGAATTCTTTTTCCCAAAACTTCTTCTTCGTATTATTATCAGTCAAAAGCGCAAAAGCGCTTTTAAACAAATGATGCTTTGAATGAAATAATTCTCTTTGCCGTAATGGACATCTGTTTTGTTTGCTCATACTTTCAACTATAAATTGATTCACAATAATTTGAATGATATTTTTCATTTATCATTCTTCTCTTCTTGCCTTTTCTCTTTATTTTATTAACTGCTACTCTCTGCTGAATGCTTTTTTTATTTCAATATGACAAGTAAAATGAATTAGTATCTAATCATAAAATTATTGATATGAAAAAGCTCCCAATTCTAAACTATTTAGAAATATTTGCCCACAAATGAAATAATTAATTATCAACGGATCAATTTAAGATTACTTCGAATTTCTATTTCCATTCAACCGTTTTTACAAGAAGACAGTGGGAGATGGGAAGACAAGTAGGAAGAAGAAAGTGGCGATAAATTTGGCAATACTTTTTTTGGAAAAGGATTCTTTTTACAGTGTAGGAAATAATTTTGAAGGAAATTTCTAATTTCCTTTTCTTCCATTTCGAAAATGGAAAGTTTGAAAAATCAATTGTCATGTGAGTTCATTCATTAATATTGCATGGCTTTTAGAAGGCTGTATGATGCAAAAAAAAGTAATTACTTTTCTCAAATTTCATCATTTCTCTTTCGGTTTTCAAAATTTGGCATGCTGTCATGTTGACAACGTTTTCGCTTTTTTCTCTCCTCAAAAGCCTTGATTTTTTCAAAGATGAAACTAATTACAATTACAATTCATTTAAACCTTTAAGACTAATAGCTTTGACCTTTCTTTCTTTTCTTTTTGCCACAATTTTGCATGTATTTGTGGTTTGAAGAAATTTGTACAGTGCATTACTGCTGACAACGTGACAGTAAATTGAGTTGAGAAATGCGGATGATCGGTTAAAGAAGTGATAAAACTAACCTTGACGGGAGATTTAAGGTGAGCGGTGGAATGTACCACAATGGGTCACCTATTCTTGACCTGCCAAATCAATTGCAATCATTTCGAAACTGGTCTCTTTATGTTTCGTTAATTAACCACGATGTGTCGGTTAAAAAGCAAATTTTTTTTTGGGAAATTCAGATTAATTTTAGATTTTTGACTAAATTAGTTGTCTTTTTTTCTTCCGCTTGGATTTATATGATGAATATAGTAGATTTATATAATGAATAAAGTAGCTAATTGCTACTCTTCTATATAGACGAATGATAATTTAGTTTCTTCTTTTTAATAGAAACATTAAATCTTTCTACAAGTAAATGATATGATTGATAATTTATGATAATTAGTGGATGCAATGAGTGTGAATAATAAGTTGTATGAACAGATACTAAAAGATATAAAAATACTCGCAAATACCAAAAAAAAAATTCTCGTAAAATTAAGAGAGAATTGGGAAAGCTAAAGAGGAAGGAACTGATAGTATCGTAACATTATCGAATTTCAAATGTAATTCTGTCAACTTTTCGAACTCAATCTTCTGAAACTTCATAGAATTCATGTCAGTTTTATTTCCTCATTCAATGGAATAAATCCGTCACATTATTTGGGATAAATTTAAGCGCAAATAACTTAGAATTAAGATCAATGAATTCAACAAAATTCAATTTTGTAATTGGTTGAGCAAGATTTCAACTCCAAAGTGAAAACAATTAAAATACGGTTTTGTGGTTGATATCGTTAATAGATTCTTCCGAGTGAATACGCTTAAAATTGTCTCTGTATTATTCTTTTAAATTGTAAAATATTTATGATATTTAATGTTAACTCTAATTATATCACATTAGCAAACTAAGTTAGTAAACGTGATGTAGGATTTTAAATAATATATGGAGCTACTGAAATATGTTGAATATAAAAGAAATTTCTTTAAAAAAAAAAAACTGCGAGTAGCTACGAAAACCATAATATTAGCAATGAATAACAATGCGGTAATTTTACTAGTATTTACGGATAGGATTAATTTTTTATAGACTTGAACTTTTGATATGACAAATCAAGCTTTTAAAAAGATACAAGCAGATGCATATGGTGTTGCTTATATTTCATAAGTTTGGCAAACATACATTTTTAAAATCTTCTTGACATAGATACATTTTTAAAATAATCTTAACACACATACATTTTTAAAATCTTCTTGACATAGATACATCTTTAAAATAATCTTAACAAACATACATTTTTAAAATCTTCTTGACATAGATATATTTTTAATCTTCAAAAAAAATCGCAGACCAAAGTCTTGACTAAAGAATCATTTTTTTTGCACATTTATATCTAAAATATATATTTCAAAAAAAAAAAAAAAAAATCTTACTTTCCTTTCCAATTCTCGGCTAAGGCCATAACTTGGCCCGTGATTGGCCATGATATATCGATGAATTGACAGGACTGGTTGTAACAATTCGATAATTGATCACTTTGATAAATTTCAGCAAAAGAAGGAAAAAATAACAACTTTTAATCTATAATTGTTCACTAAAATAGGAAGCCATTGGAGGAGCAACGATCATTGAAGAATGCGATGATTACAGATCATCAACAGATCGGGTTATGTAAGGAATGTGGGATGAATGAATGAATGAAATGAAATGAATGAATGAATGAATGAATGAATGAATGAATGA
>JARVGP010001246.1:0-19786 GCA_029876185.1 Mansonella ozzardi
TTTTTTTTTTTTTTTTTTTTTTTTTTTTTTTTTTTTTTTTTTTTTTTTTGTTTAAGACGCTAAGTAACTTGATTTAAGCTAAATATTGTTGGTTGATGGCAGAGCCTTAACATGACCAAGATTATTATTAAATAACAGATTATAATTAAACAAATTTTCATTAAATTAAAAAGAATAAGTTACTCAGGATAGGGAAACTGTAAGCATATAAGGATGAATAAATGAATGAATGCCTAAGGAGTAATTCGAAATTTAACAGTTATTCCACCCATCTGTCAACTAAATTTCGTGAAGTATGAAAGTTTGTTGGAAAAGCAATAGCTGCTTTCATTTTCAGCTTTAAAATGAGCTGCTTTCTTCGAATCGATTTCTTCTAGATGTTTGTAACAGCACTGCAATGCACCCAATGTTTGATACTACAAACAACGCCCACACTTACTCGAATTAATGTAATTTGATTGTATGCTGTCTCGATGGCACTCACGTAACTAAGTCATCTGATTCAGCCGTAACCTAATTCGATACTGCTTTTTTTCTAGGCCATAATTACCTTTAATAAATGAATAAAAAAATTTTTTAAATTTGTGTCTTAACTTGAGAAAAAAAACAAAAAAGTCCAATAATTTAATTTTTTACTGTTTGCTTTAAAAATAATGATTTAATTTTTAATGCTTGATTTAATTTATTATTTGCTTAAAAAATGGCCTAATTTATTGCTTAATTTATCATTTGCTTTAAAAAATACACTGAAGCACACAGTTTATGCTAAAAGAAAGGAAAAGTTCAGTCTGATTTTAAGGTTTTGATTTCGATATCAAATATTTTCGAAATTTTGGTAGAACAAATGTATTTTCGATTGGTATCATTGTATCTCCTCCCAGATTATTTCTTCACACTGACCAACTTCTGCGTTTGATCTTATGAAAATACCACATTTCATTGATTGAAGTAATCATGAGATCGAAAGCGATTTATTTTGAGACTATTGTTACCAAGAAAAAGTAATGCCAGTTATCGGGACTGTTGTATTTTATTCTAATCGGATAGTTTAGTTATCTCCATACATGTAATTATTTCCAGTAATTGAGATGAATAAAAGTTCTGCAACAAGCTAAATGTGGAGAGGAACAGATCGGAATGATTCTGAAGAATATCCAACACTGTTAGAATGTTCCGGAGGTGGTCAATTATTTAGATGATCAACATAAACTTGAAGTGATCTTCCAGTTGCTCTTCGTACAAACCGCATGATGTAGTCTTAGATGTCGTAAGTGCCGTCTTATGATTCGTTCTAATACATCTTTCAACTTTGCTTTCAGTATTACGGAAACCATTCCTATTAGAATTTGCTATACTATCCATTCGATTATTCTGTTTAGTTTTCCTCTGCCCCTGATCTGAGTTGCCAAGCCTTCATTAATCGACAAGAATTAGATTCTTATACTACTGCCGAATTAATGCAATCCACTTTTGAAAACTTTGTGTAGTCCTTTACTTTATCAGGACAGCTTGCATGTATCATCTTTTTTTTTGAAACTAGCATTCAAACCTATAAACTGATAAAAACGTTATATTCGGCATGAGACACAAAGTTTTCAAAAGTGGGTTGCATTAATTCTTGTATTAATTGCATAATTCATTAATTGTGTTAATTCCATTGGTTCTGGTATTAATTCTGGTGGTTTTCAAAGTTTGCTTGGAAATAGTGTTTGGGATTATTTATTATGTGCTTTTTGTCTGCACGGTTTTTTGCTCTGCCTACAAATATCGCGAATTTTGTCGATTATCGCTTAGTGGAATGGTCGCATTTGAAAAAATATTTAACTAATTTAGGAAGTCCTGAAATGGCCCTCAATTACATTGTGACAGCTTACAAGCCAACAGTGGTTACTCATGCTTTAGTTGGTAGTTTCATTACTCCTACGGAACTGAATTTAGTGTTAGCAAAGACGAATCGCGTGGAGCTGTTTTTGGTTACTCCGGAAGGATTGAAACCGCACAGAGAATGTCCAGTATTCGGACGCATCGCAACAATAAAACTATTTAGAGCGCCGGGCGAGGTATGAATTTCTGCTTTCTATGTATTTATATAGTTGTAATCTGAAATGAGCATTTACTAGTGTCACAAGCTGGTACTATAACCTATTCGTATCCACATCGAAATACTGCAGATAAATTGTAGAGTGATGAGTTGAGTTACAGTTTTACTTCTTATCTCGACTTTGTAGCTAGGAGGAAAGTGTCTTTCGAATTTTACTCAGTGAAATTAAACCTGTTGCTTTTGTTTGCTTACTCTTCCTAAGTTTGAATCATTGATATATCACCACCCAAATCCATCAAATAAAAGCGACCAGTGATTCTTTCTTTTGTTAGACTACAGTAACCGATGAGAAAAATTGGATGAATTATAGGATGTGGATAGTTTGCTAATCCTCACAGCGAAATACCATTTGGCTATAATTCGTTGGACACCAACTAGCGAGTTACGTACACGAGCTTCAGGACACATCGTGGATCGAGTTGGACGACCATCGGAAACAGGAATGATCGCAACTGTTCATGCATCAGGAGTAAGATATTGATTGGTTGTGTTTAATCATCAAAAAGTGATGCGTTTAAAGTTTTTGAATTGCAAAAGTTGAGTTCTCCTTCACTTGCGTAAGGAGACAATTATTGCCGCGTATAATTAATGATGAAAACTTCGTTGTTCACGTTCCTTGTAGTTAATGGTATTTCGTTTATACGATGGCCTTTTGAAAGTAGTGCAGTGGAATGAAGGAAAGGACCTACGTGGTTTCAACGTTAGATGTGATGATTTATACATCATTGATATAACATTTATGTCTGATCCTGGTAATCATTAATTTACTATAGCAATTATAAAAATTCAGTTAAAGTATTTTAGCTTCGCAGTTTTTGTAACAGAAACTTCTTTTTTTTATAACAGCAATAGTATTAATCGATTCCGACTCAAAATATTGTATTCATTTTATCACTAAAGATTTTTTTCTTCTCGAATACTACAGAATACTTTCAGACTGTCCAACACTTGCCTACTTATACCAGGATGATAATGGACGCCATATAAAAGTAGTCACCCTTAATATTGATGATAAAGAGCTCAGCTCACCTCTTTGGAAGCACGATAATCTCGAAGGGGAAGCAAATATGGTCATCAGTGTTCCGGAACCTGTAAGTGGATGTCTTATTGCAAGTCCCGACGCTATTTCTTATCATAAAGGTAGATTTTTCTCTCATGTTGGATGTAGTTCAAGCTCATAAACAATTTGCCAATATTTTCAAGTCTATTTTGAATCATAATTATGAATCCTTGAAGAAAATCTTTCGCAATATGGCAACGCGAGGGCGATTATGCTGTAATTTTAATATGTTGTACTGATAATTAGTATCCTGTCGTATTGTATTCATAACTGCATTAGATTAACGGCGTTCATTACGTACTTCTTTGATTCGGATTACACGATTTAAGTTTTACATAATTATTTGATATGATAATCATTGTTCATACACGTATAACAAAAATAGTGAAAGTAACACTGACGCAATCAACAATGAGATTCAGAATTTCGATCTAGAACTGTTTGCGATTCATGGAGAAGGTGTCTTGTATTATTAGTCTTGCTTGGCTTGTCCTCATTTCCTTTTATTCCTTTTTGTTTACCATTTCTTTTCCCTTTATTTATCTGACTTACCTGTAGGTTTTTGGCTAGAAGCATAGCAGTAAGCTTTTAAAACTTCTAAAGATTCTTACAGACGACGCATTCGGCACGCTATAAATTCAATCCCTTCAGGTGGCGAAGATGCCTTGCGTTATGCAGTGGTGCCTGGAGCAAGACTTCACAATACTCACCCGAATTGTTTTGCTCCAGTAGATCGTGGCGGACAGCGATATTTATTGGCTAATTTAGCGGGAAATTTGTATATGTTGCTTTTAGAGCTGGGCAGAGATCCAGAACAGGATGAGAACTCAGCCGTGATTGTGAAGGATATGAAGGTTTGAATTTACATAAGCATTCCTGAACAAGTGGCCTGTTGTTACATACCTTTAAATCCTTGTAAAGCATATCTTTTGCTATGCAATTACTGCTGTTATTTAAGCTTAATTCACTGGAAAAGTTACAAATATAAGTTCTGAATTTCCTCCTGGAAGTGATCTGTCATATGAAGTTATCCTATGATTTGTGATTTGAAAATTCCGATGATGGAAGACTTTACTGGGATTCACATTAAAATTTGACGTTTCAGTCAGATGTGTCAAACTTTCGTTTTTTTTTTTTTGCATTTATTTCAGCTAAGACAAGTTGTTAGATTGAGTAGGGTGTGTAGTAGCTCCATATCCATAGCTTCATTTTTTATTATCTGAATATTATCTGAACAGTGTTTGCTTTCTGTCTTTCATTATTCTGTATAGGTCGAAACCCTAGGGGAAACTTGTATAGCAGAGTGCTTATGCTATTTGGATAATGGAGTCTGTTTTATTGGTTCACGTTTTGGTGATAGTCAGCTGATACGTCTCAGTACAGGTTTGCTTTTTTTATAGGAAGGTATTTCGCATATAGTAAACCAATTAATTTAAACAAAAATTGTTGGAATTTCTATATTTCCGATAATGTTATGTAAGTAATAATGGAATCTGTTCTGTTTTTTTGAAAATATAGCTGACTATATTTGCATTGACAAAATTATTGCTGTATTTGTCATAGTAGAAGTCAAAATTCATTCAGGGAAATAGCACTCAACATTATCAAAAATATGATGTATTTAACGCAAGTGCGGTAAACGATGCTGTTCTATTTTCGAGTTGCTTCATTTCTTTTGGTTCTATCCCTTATATTTATTAAAACTTCTGTAGCTTTCAGTTTTTTTTTTGGTTTAGAACCACGACCTGACGGTACCGGTTACATATCATTGTTAGACAGTTATACGAACCTTGCACCAATAAGAGATATGGCAGTAATGCGATGTAATGGACAACAACAAATCTTAACATGTTCTGGAGCTTACAAAGTAAGTTTGCTTGTTTCATTAGCAAATCCTGAAATAAATATGATGGTTTGTTAATCTTTAATCTATACGTAGGCAGACCGGGCAAGTGAACAAAAGCTGAAGTTTTCTTTTGTATCATTTTTTCTCTTCTCTAATTGCCCGTTTGATTCAAAGTTATATTTTTTAGGATGGTACTATCCGTATTATTAGAAATGGAATTGGGATCGAAGAATTGGCTTCTGTTGAACTAAAAGGCATCAAAAATATGTTTACTCTTCGTACACGTGACGATGGGTTTGATGATTATCTAGTTCTCAGTTTTGATAGCGAAACTCATGTTCTCCTGATTAATGGCGAGGAGTTAGAAGACACACAAATAGCAGGTAGCTGATTTCGCACTAATTGTGTTTCATTTGATGGTGCACTGCTAATTTGTTCTTGCAAATTGTTTTTTCAGTATGATATTAGTAAATTTAGTTATATTTTATATATATATATATATATATATATATATAGCTATATTGAATTTAATTATATTCCAGGTTTCGTAATTGATGGCGCAACCCTTTGGGCAGGCTGTCTGTTCCGTAGTAAAACAATGTTGCAAGTAACACATGGAGAGGTAATTCTTATCGATGGTGATAATATTCAAGTGTGGAAAGCTTCCAAATGGATTACACTTGTTGCTGTCAATGAAATAAGTGGTATGAATTTGTTATCGTTCTTTCATTATGTATGAGCTAAATCAATTATCCCGCTGAGGAAAAGATTCCCATTCTTATAACTCTTAAACAAAATTATGTATATGGTTATGTGATATAGAATAATTCAGTTAATATTACACAGAAATTCTGAGCCAATTACAGGTCAGTTGGTGGTTGCTTGTGGAGCTCTTCTGATATATCTAGAAGCAGATTCTGCTGGTTTTAAAGTGATTACCGAATTGGAATGCGAATTTGAGATTTCTTGTATTGACATTACCCCTGTTGGTAAGTTATTCGTCATTTATAGTGAATTTAGTAGTACTTCGAAAGAGAAGTTTGAGAAATGGAAGCGAGGAGTTCCAGGAGTCACTTTTCCTTACAAATTTTATTTGGCAAACATTAACTTAAACACCTTTCTTTGACTTCATTAATTTTTGACAAGTTTTTTCTTCTTTTATTATATGTGGAATAGGAGGACAGAGGACTTTACAGATACAATTCCGTCATGATATAGAAATTTTTTGTCTATATTATAATTAGTCTGGGATGGTTACTTTTTTTTCATTTTGAGGAAACGATACAGAGCGTTCCGAAATTTGTGCTGTTGGATACTGGACTGATCTTTCGGTTGCGTTACGTGCTTTGCCGCAGTTGGTGGAAGTAGTTCGAGAAAAAATAGCTGGTGATATGCTTTCTCGATCTATTATGTTGAGCCAGATGGAAGGCCATGTTTATTTGTTGGTGGCACTTGGAGATGGGACAGTCCATTATTTTCAGATTGATATGAAAACTGGTTAGCCTGGAGTTTCTTGAAGTATTTATCTCAAATTATGTGCGATCAGTGACCCAACTATTAATATGCTTATTTTCTCATTTGATTTTTATTTTGAATTAGGTCTCACAGTTCATTGTAGCCACGAGTTATCTTTTTGTTGTTAAGAGATTTCTTGTTCTTCATACGATATGGGTAATGGATTCACTTTTCCAGGTAGGAATAAGTGATTGTATTTGACTTTAGGTGCTCTTTTGGATCCAAAAAAAGCAACTCTTGGGACACAGCCAATACACCTGCGCAGATTTCGGTCTCGATGTTCTTCATTTTATAACATCTTTGTATGCAGTGATCGTCCAGCAGTCATTTACTCTTCGAACCAGAAACTTTTGTTTTCCAATGTTAATCTCAGAATGGTTTCTACGATGACACCACTTTATTCAGCAGCTTATCAAGATGCCTTAGTACTTACTGATGGACATTCTTTGGTTATCGGTCAGTAATAATCAGTAATCATCATATCAATAATGACTTTATAGCACTCGATGCTACAAGTCCAACCTTTATTTTTTAGGTTGTGAGATCTTTTTGGCGAATGTTATGTTGGTTTCTAATTCATTTTTTTCTGAGGTAAAATGAATGATATCTGCAAAATTTGTTTTCCAGGCAGGATCGATGATATTCAGAAGCTTCACATCAGAACAATTCCACTGGGTGAAAGTCCTTCTCGAATTGCCTATCAACCAGAAACAAACACGATTGCCGTAACTGTTGAACGGCTAGAGGTCGTTTTGTTTTTCTTCTTTATTTATTCTGTGTAAATGTTTCGTTTCAAACACCTAGTGAAAAAAATCAACACAGCTATTTTTATTTAATTATGGGGATTCAATATCTTTAATGGAAATATTCAACAGATACTACCTAGTGAGACATATGTTTAAATTCCATTCTCTTGCAGTTTGTGGATGCCATGGGAAAGCATCATTTTGGACAGTGTGCATCAAAAAGTGCAATGGAGACATCAAGTAGCCGACTAAGTTCCATGAGGCGGGAACCCACGCCAGAATGTTTGGCTGAGGAAATGGAAGTGAGCGATTCTGATAAATTAAACACCGATTAATTATGGCCTGTTTTTCATAACAGATGCATTGAATTAATCATAAATAATTGTTAAAATTGGTTAGGAATTGTAAATTTAAGTCAGGTATTTCGCTTTGAATTTTTTATTATAGCACTCACTATTTTTAAATGAAGTATATAATGTTCTTTTGACCGCATACTTGTTATGAGTGCTTTGAGATTACAGGTCAGTTCAGTTTTGTTGCTGGATTCCAATACATTTGAAATATTACATTCTCATGAGCTTGAAGGCAGTGAGATGGCAATGTCACTGGCTTCTTGTCAACTTGGGAATGATAGCCAGCCGTATTTCGTTGTGGGCACTGCAATTATCATGTCTGATGAAACGGAATCCAAAATGGTTAGTCACACAATCACTAGTTTATCCATGCCGAATATTTCAGCAGTTTCTCAATTTAGTAAAAACTTGTAATTGCAGGGCCGTATCATGATGTTTCAAGTGTCAGAGGGCCCAGAACGCATGCGTTTGGTGTATGAAAAAGAGATTAAAGGAGCTGCTTATTCGATTCAATCTATGGATGGTATGTAAAATCGGTTCTTGAAAATACTTCATTTCTTTTTTTATTCATCACTTAGGATTAAAAATTCCAAGACTTGAAGATGAAGCAAGGAAAAACATTTTTATCATTTCTGACATTCTGATTAATTAAAAAAAAAAACATTTTATAAGAAAAACTGTTTGTAAGAAGTGATTATGCTCAAAACTCTTTATTATATATGAAAACTAAGACATTGCAGGAAAACTAGTGGTGGCAGTAAATAGTTGCGTTCGCTTATTTGAATGGACTGCAGACAAAGAATTACGGTTGGAATGTTCAGATTTTGATAACGTCACCGCATTATATTTAAAGACGAAGAATGATTTAATTTTGGTGGGTGATCTGATGCGGTCTCTTTCTCTTCTTTCCTACAAATCAGTGGAATCAACGTTTGAAAAAGTAGCTAGGTAAGGAATTTATTTGATTGCTGCCATTTTCTCACTAATGTTTCCAGTATTATTTTATACGAGGATGCTGAGAATAAGCAAGGAATTCTGCCGTTTCATCTATCTGACTCGTGTTCATATTTTTAAAGGTTAATTTATGTATTAATCTGTTTCCCACTGGTAGCAATTTTATCTTAAATCTTGAAGACTTTGAAGTTCTGTTCGTGCAAAATTAGCAACTAATTTTAGTCATGATTTTCAGAGATTTCATGACAAATTGGATGTCCGCTTGTGAGATAATTGATTCGGACAGTTTTTTGGGTGCAGAAAACTCGTATAACTTATTTACGGTAATTAAGGATTCATTCACAGTGTTCAAGGAAGAAGGAACAAGACTACAGGTAATTACTGTTTTCATTACATCTGTATTCAAATAGAGATAACATTTAATGATGATCAAATTTTCCATTTCAAGTGTTTTTGCAAAATATGTTGGAAAAAGCATTTCTTCAGGAATTGGGATTATTTTATCTTGGTGAAATGGTTAATGTATTCTGCCATGGATCTTTAACTGCCACTCAAGATGATGTTGTGCCGCTGTACCATTCCTCGATTTTGTATGGTTCTTCCGATGGTGGTATAGGAGTTATCGTTCAAATGCCTCCAGTGCTTTACAATTAAGTTTCCTCTGATTAACTTCTGGTTAATTAATTTAGGGAGTATGAAGAGATTTATGATAATCTTAATTTCCAACTAAAGAACTCTCTATTTCCAGTTCTGTGGGTTGAAAGTTAAAGTGGACTTTGATTTTTGCATTTCAGATTCTTAGAAGATGTTCAAAAACGTTTGGCTGAATATACAGAAAACTGTATGCGAATTTCGCACACACAATATAGAACATTTGAAACAGAGAAACGAAGCGAAGCTCCAAATGGTTTCATCGATGGTGATTTAATCGAGAGCCTTTTAGATATGGGCAAAGACTCAGTCGGACAAATCGTAAACGGACTTAAAATGCCTTTATTGAACAGTAAGGATACACTATTTTTCGCAATTTTTATTTTTCTGAACTGCCTCATACAAGGTCCATGTTTGCTTGCCATTCTATAGCATTATTAACATTGTATTTTTTTTGAGCGTGCCAACAATGCATCATTTTTAAAAGAAAGTCTTGCTTGTAAATACAAACTGAATAATACAAGTCCCTAGACAGTGTTTTCTTCAAGATGAAATCATGAGCTCCTTTTGGTTTCTTTTCATTTAATAACAACTCTAAGCTGCAAATTATACTATCCTATATTTTCAGTCACTTTCTGCACTCACTGCAAACTAGCCAAGAAAAAAGTCTAAAATTTGGATTTAGAGATGTAGAAAAATCTTTGTGATATCTGATTAGCACCTCTTTTGACCTGATATTTCCAGTAGCACTTACCTTTTTGTTCTGTTGAGCTAAAGAGCACAGAACTTTGTTTCCTTTATATTCCAATTTTCTCATATATTATATCAAATAAATGTTTTATCATTCAAGGAATTACGTTACTTCCAGCGCCTTCGTACGAAACTGCGGAACAAGTTGTTGCGACGGCAGAAGATGTGTTAAAGCTTGTCGAAGATTTGTCAAGGATACATTAGACAGAAAAAATATGCCAGTAAATAGTGTTCTGTTCACAAACAAAATAGTGAGGCTATGTGTGAGAGATAACTTATAGTTGTTAATCTGCCTTCCAAGTTTGACATTTTGACAGAAATTTGCCGATCTCTGTTTATTTTTGCGCGGTAGTTGTTAAGTCCTCTTCTTGCACTGCGGTAAAATGGTATGACTTTGTTTTATATTCATTGTCCTCTCATCAGGTCTCTTTCTTTCTGCCATCTCTGAAATAATGATTGAAGTCAAGCAAGCACAATATAATCTTAATCTAGTATATTTTCAAAATTTTAGCTTCAAGTTTATTTTTCAATCATTTTTTGAAAATCATTTTTTTTTGAATCATTTTTTTTTGAAATTTCCAATCATTTTTTAAAATTTCAAGCTTTGTTGAGAGACAAATATGAAAACATATTCGCCCAAATTTTTCGTGATTGATATTTCCTTTCCCAGATTAAAATTTCTTGTTCAGATACAGCCCTCTTGAAATATGATGAGTTATATTTTTCTCATTGTCAGTTGTTAGCTTCCTCAGAATTTTTTTATGCCTATAAATGTGAATGCAGTTGTACAAGAAGTTCTCATACTGTATGGAGTTTTTGAGTTACATACTGTTTTCTTTCTGTCGTTGGATACTTTTATTTTTGTTGTATACTACCCTTTTTATTAAATGAATTGTGCAGAATTTCCCGTTATTCTTGCATTCATGTTGTAGAATTTTATGTCTTGGATTGATGATAGCTTTATTGTACACAAAAACTTATTGTTTTTGAATCACAGGAAGTATAAAATGGTGTTATTGTTTGCGTATTATCTGTATAGGTGTGGTAAATATCGTGCTGATTCAGCTTACATTACTATGGTAGAACATCAAAACTCATCGGAGTAAAGGAAACGAATGTTTCAATGTTCGTAATAAAACATTAAAGAAAAAAAAAAACGGTTTGGGATTCGTTTTATTGGAGGAGCTTCATAGCATCTGGTTCATATTTCAATTACTCAACTGATTTCTAACTAGTTCAGTCCACGGATGATGGTTGTGTTTAGTGTCAAATCAATTAAAGCAGATTTCTTATCGAACTGAACTGTATGTGAGAGATGTAATGTTGACACCATTTTTACCTTCTGTCACTCCGAATGCTCCAGTTCTGGTTCAATGCATAATAGTGTTGCATTTTACGGCGCAATATAAATTTCTTCATTGCAAAATATTTATTGTGTTGATAGCGTAACTGTTCTGCCCTCTTAATGCATGGTTCGTGAAATCAGTCACTTAGATCATTCTTCCATGCTTTTAGGCTAATTGTTATTTTGCTGAGATTTCGAAAATGTCAAAAATGGGGGCGATCAATTCTGATACTGATCCGGATACGGTGACGATTTTGCATCGTCGTGGTGCAGCACAAAGGACATTGCGAACAACAGCGGTAACTTCAGTTTATGTTAAAGATAAGCTATATATCATGAGTGGTTTCGTATTGGCTTCCGTGCTGCTGTTTATTATTTTTTCATTGATGATCTGGTAATAGTCGTCGAATTGGGCTGACACTACCATATGTTGCATATTTGCATTCAGCATAGACAGTATGCACTGTTCCTTATCTATGAAAATGTGTACTCGAGAATTTGTTCAAGCTTCTCAAATAGATTATGCACTTAAGATATTTTGTAGACTGGCAGTAATTTTATTGAGTTAGTTCTCTGTGGACAAATTCTCTTGTTACAGGAATTGAACGCCGCACAACGGCGCGGAATGGCTATTGAGACGTCGAAGAAAACGATGGCCGGTGGTAATAAACAACATCATGCGACTAAAAATACTGCGAGGTTATAGAGTTCTCACTGGTTACTACATATCTTACTTAAAAAATTCCAACAAAAACTAGTCGCTTCATTATTGGGAGGTCGTATTGCAAAATGATTGGTATACGACATAAATGATCTGTTATGACGACCAATAAATTATCGCATTCCGATATATTCCCACTTATGATCCAATCGTTGTGTGCATCAAGTTGCGTCATTAGAGCTAGGTTCGTTTTCATTGAAGATTGGATGAGGAAACTGAGGAGTTACATCATGAGCGTGTTTCACTAACACTTGGCAAAGTATTGCAGCAGGCGCGACAGACCAAGGAATGGACACAAAAAGATCTGGCAACTGTAAGTGTTTCTTTTTTTTGTAGAACAGATTCGGAAGAACATTTTAAACTTTGTTTTCTCATCTTTTGGCTTTATTTATTTCAGCACATCAATGAGAAGCCGCAAGTAGTGGCGGAATATGAAAATGGTAAGGCTGTCCCCAATCAGCAGGTAATCCTCTTAGTTTGCCTCTGCATGGTTTTTTTTCCATGTTTTTTTTTGTCTAGTACTTTTATTTCTTAATTTTTTTATGTTGTTGCATTAGAAATAAGCTGATTTAGTCCTTCTTACAGATTCTAGCTAAAATGGAACGAGCGCTAGGTGTGAAGTTGCGTGGTAAAGATATGGGTCAGCTACTGGTTAACAAAGTCGCACCAATTAAAAAAAAGTGAAGACATTTAGAAGCAGAACTGGTTGTTGGTATCGCTAATTTCTACAAGAAAAGTATATGTTTTAAATGAAATGCATTATATTGTATTCGGTTGTTAATATGGAAAATTTGTCTCTTTCTACTCAGCATTTTGATAACCTCTTAGCCTAGCTCTTCCAATGGCAATAGATAAAACTTGATATTTTTCTATCCTTTCCTTTTAATTTCATGAATTTTGATCCTTCCTTATAACTTGATGAAATTTAATCGCTATGTTGGGTCTTAAGTGGTCAATTTATTTGAGATGGTATGTTTTATATATATATACTTGTGTATAAAGCAGACATTCTTCAAAATGGTGCTTTAGTGGTACTCGTGAAAAAGCTACTTTTAAAACATTGGTGAGTCTTCACTGATCTCTTTAATTTTTCAGCGTGGAATGGAATTGAAGAAGGGGAAGATTATAACTGGCAACATAGGTTCTTTTGCCGATCACTTCAGACATCTTTCAGACATTGCAAACATTGTTCTTTTGCCGATCACTTCAGTAGTTTTTATATCGCTTTATTAATGTTCGGACGTGAAAATTAAATAACTGAGGTAGTAACTCTCAGTTCATGGGTCACGAGCAAATTTGTCCCCTGCGGAAGTTTCCAGTCGTATGCTGTATATATTCAGAATTACACTTCATATATTCATTACGTGTCTCCTCTACTTGTTCTGCTCAATCTGTATTGGAATGTTTATTGCATGAATTTTAAGCTCGGAAAAGGCTGTTAATACTAGAAGGCCGTATTGTAAGTGGATTTCAGATTTTTTTTTGGAATTAGTGTAGATTTTTCTAATTTTCGTTTCAAAGCTGTTACTGATATTTTATAACTGATATTTTATAGGGGACATGTTGGTGGATTTTGTACATGAATTTATCAACTCGGAAGTCCTTGTGCTATCAGTATTATACGTAGTCCATTTGCTATCATTATTATACAGCAACGACTTTAACGTTGTTAAAATTTTCATTATTTCCTGCTCCTATCTTTCTGGCCATGATAATACTGTCGAAGAATAGTTTGAACAATTTTAATACTATTCAATATTGGAAGTTATAGTTTTTATCGGCTTTAAAGCTTTATTAACGGGTTCAATGCATCGTAGAAGTTGAAAGTTTGAAACTAGGCGCTGGCGTAAAGAGACGTGACGGAAATCAAACTGTCGCGTTTCCGAAGAATGGTGAATTATACAGATATAGTGGTGGGCAGTAACAGACCAATTGCTAAGTGAACGTAAAGAAAATTGAAAACATTCTATAATATAGATAAAAATTTTTGGAAATCGCTGAGTGATTTGGGATGTTTGTTAGAGACCTGAGGTTATACCATCGTCATGAAGTTGTAAGAATTAAAAAAGCTAAATTATCCACGATTTCATTCCCATCATTGTCGTTTTCGCACCACCCTTCCTACCTTTTGACACTCTTTCAAGATGGATCTGATTAACGTTACTTGGAATTAGGATGTTCAGCAAAACAAGAAATGTACAAGAACAAAAAACCTTCAGATAACATTGAACCACTTAAAAAGAAAAAAACGAATCCTCATTCATCAGTAGTCTTGTTAATGCCTACCAAAAAAACGATACATATATTGTGGGAGCTGTTACACTTGGTTTATGGGTATTATAGCAGATATGAATAAAAAGGAAATGGAAATCAAATTTTATGAAAGCGGAGCAGCAACTTCCTGTATTACAACTTGAATGATGTTTCATATTAGCAGAGTGTATTAGCATGCCTAATTATTCGAGATACTCTCCAAATAAGTGTTCTGCAATGAATAAACAGGCGATGCATGCATGGCTATGTCTTGCTGATGACAAAAAGCGTAAGCCGGCAGTAAAAGTTTACAAATGATATATATATATATATATATAATTATTTGGCAGAAGCAGGGATCAGTAAATTTTTTTAAACATTAATTTGTCTGAAAGCAGTTACGCTAATTGCCAACATTTGTTTATTTCCGACACATGCAATAACATCCGTCATAGATGAAGGCATTTAAAATTGTTCCATTAGTGCTTTCATATATCAGTTTTAAGAATAAGTATTTCCCCTTACTCACATTACCGTCTAGCTGTTTTTTTCTTTAATCTCTTTATTTATTATTTCTGAAATTACCAGCATCTTTGTTTTCACAATTCGATGATTAGCGTGTTCTTCAATCCAACTGAACTTCTACATTTAACCTCTCATATCTCAATCCATAATCAGCAGTTAGTTTCTCGTGAGACTGTTCATCGAATAAACTTTGTTCATTTTCATTAGTACGTCACTTTTTTGTATGGTATGCTTATCATCAGTTATTTCATGCCATTTTTATTGCTCTATTTTCTCTCCATGTTTTTTTAAAATCAACTTCACTTACTAATTACTTCCTTGTTCTTTCAGTTTCTGAAGTCCCATCCAATAAAAGCATTCATTTTACAATACATTCTCATGATTTTTAACGCTAATATAAACACACAAGTTATGGGTAAGATTTTATTCTAAAAGTATATTTCAAAAATGATTTCCTAAAACAAAATGGTTTCAGGCCCACTAATGATCCTTTTGATCAGGATGTTCAGTAGATTTTGAAAAAAATTAAAATTCAAAAGGGTTAATGTCAACAAAAAAAAAAACGAATTTCACTGGAGAATTCATCTATTCATTAGAAGAAGTACTCAACAAATTTAAAACAAGAAAACCAAATGCAGTGTATATGTTCCTTAACGCCCCATCAAAAGTTTTAAGTTTAGCAACTTCTTCAATCTGATTCATCGCTTACGCACACCTTGCAAATTCCCAATTTAACTATTTCATCATTTTTTCTATAGCGAAACTGGATGGAATTCGTAAATGAGATCCCTAAGATTAATATTTCCGTTGGACAAACTTCAAAAGCAAACAAAAAATTTATAATCAAAAATGGAATAATTATTGCGAAAGATTCAAATGAGAGTAACAAAATACAAATGATAGGAAGTGATAGATAACAGTTGCATCAAGAAAGTGGTCGTAATGAATCTAAACGTGAATCCATTGTTGTATTATGTAATATATGGAGCTATCCGTGGCTACTTGCATCTCTAAAGAGCATTATAAATTTTTTATCTATTTTTTTTCCAGTTATTTATGGATTCAAATTGCACTTTCAGTCTATCAGAACCTTGTACTTGAAAAGGAAACAGTTCTGTTTTAGAAAGAAGCGATCCAATGCTGGATATAATTATTTAGCCAACTTCGATTAAAAACTCATTCAACGAAAGAAGACTATCTTAATTTTCGTATTTCGCTGAAATATCACCCTAGAATAATAACTTTTCCTGACAGATTTTCAAAGCTGGTAGAAAAAGTAAAAAAGGAAGTTATTCATTCTCGTCATAAATTTAAATATTTGCTTGTTTCTCATGACTGCATAAATTCTAGGATGCGACATGGAACGGATATTGTTTATACTATTGCCTCATATTGCTAATGCACTGTTTCCACTGACTCGAATGCAAAGTGTTGCAGTCCAGGGAGTACTGCTTTGTGAAGGCAGGCCACTACCTGATCATCAGATAATTCTCATCGATCACGATAGTTCGTCGTTTCAGTAATCATCATTTGTAAAATCATTTCATAATTTCATAAGCGTATTTTTATAAGATACTTTTTGTGATTATCCCATTAATTTATTAAGGCAGAAAAATATTATAGAAATTTACCCGACCTTCTAAGATCTTTACAAAAAAATAAAAAATTGTAAATCAGTTTTGAGTCGTTCGTAATTTACGGGTCTAAAAGCTTTTGTAAGATCTACCAAATAAATTTGCGCTTTTCCAGCAAAATGTACCTTAGTAAGATTGATCTTGCATTACTTGTTATGACATTACTGATTCTACAATTTTTTTTAAAAAAAAGCATTTATTTAGAACTGGATCCTGATGATATAATGGCGACGAATATGACGGACCAAGAAGGACATTTTTTTGTACGTGGTAGCGAGAGTGAATGGAGTACAATTGATCCTGTACTTATCATTCGTCATAAATGCAACGACGGCGGAATCGTAAATCGTTTAATCTCTTCGATCTCGTTAACATTATAGAAATTTTTTTTTTTTTTTTTTTAATAAATTTGTATAATATTAAAAAAAAAATTTCTATAATGTTAACGGTCGGCTAAATTTCTATAATATAACGTAGAAAGGAAGAGATTTCATTAAAAAAAAATATGAAATGACGGTTCTTCAATCAACAATCTTTCTCTTCATGCAGTTTGCTTGAAGCTGATTTTTCTAAGATATCATGCAAAAACAATTAACTGCATAAGTTACGTAAATTGTTGTCTTAACCTTTCTGCTTATACTAATATCATTTTTCTTTAGCCATGCGACCGTGAATGGAGACTGGGGATTCCAGTAAAATATATAAGTAATGAGGGAGATGCACAGCATATCATGGATATTGGTATCTTGAATGCTGAAGTGGTGTTCTATGGGGAAAAGCGGGACTGCTTATTGTGACTTACTCGGATAATATTCAGACAATAACATTCCCACTGTGAATTATGCTTTATTCTTAAAAGGAGAATAATTGCGCTTTTGTCAAAATTAGATTAATTTTGAAATTTCAACTGGTAAATTCTTTGTCCATTACTGTCATCATATGTCACATTTAATGTTCTCTTAGTCGTTTGATAAGTGGTCAAATACGAAAATTTGTACCATTAATGTATATTTTAATAAAATATTTGTTTTCTACTCTGTCAAAGAATCATCAAATAATTTCTTTAGCCATGCGACCGTGAATGGAATACAAATTTTCAAAAGCAGTGTTATAGAAAGCAACAGATAAATGAAACGAATAATTTATTAGTCTTTTTCAACATCAGCCAAAGTTGTTCGTCAAAGAATCTACTCGGATAATTTGATTTGCACCTTCACCCATCAATTCGGAGCACAGCCTCATAGCAAAGTACATATTCATTATTATTAAATAAGCTTGTCATTTCTCCACCACTGATTACTTAATTACTTGGGAAAATAAACTAAAATTGTCATTGACTGCCTGAAGTTTTTGCATTCTAGAAATTTCGTCCAAGATGATAGACACACTCTGGTAAAAAGAAAGACTGAGAATATCGGCAGCACAGAGAAGAACGCGGACAAGTATACTTACACAGCGAAGACAGAGCTGCAATATCGACAGCTGTCCAGTGTCAGTACCTTCTAAACATTGAAAAATCATTATCAGCAATCAACAATGCTTTTCATTCTATCTTCCGTATTCATCCGATGCAACATAACGCTCTGTTTTCGTTGCTGCAAAATAGATAAGTTATTTGTGCCTTAGGATTTTTTCCTGTCCATTAGAAGTTTCAGCTTGATAATGTGATTAGGTATAAAATACCACAAACTCAGTTTTATATCTGCCACTGTCCCTCTCTTTGTCTTTCTCACTAATTTGAACGATTTTCCGGAAGCTCGGACTGAAATGCTTCAGAATTTCCACTTCTCGAATTTCGTGGGTTTTTCTACAAAATTTTCACAATTCAGCTAATACATCACATTCAAAGCAAGAAGTAGAAGTGTTCGATTAATACGAAATGAATATTCCTACATCATTGAAGTTTTGACTGTTTTGATCGAAATTGCTATTGGCATTACAACCTGATCTTTTCAATTGGTAACAGCTGTTGTTCATCACCATTTTTTAAGCTACGAGACGGACATTTTTTCAAGAAATGATCAAAATTGAACCAAAATCCCCACTTCAATTTGGTGATCAGACTAGTGTTAAATTTCAGAAATAACGAATAACTGCTACTTCAGCTGCTGCAAGGATTTTAGAACAAAAGCATCGTCTAAATGATTCAGCGTTTTCGTTACTGATAATAGTTTCGTTATCCAAGCATCTTTTTACAGTGTACATAAAATAAATTATTGATAATATAATAAAAAGTTGCTGTATTGGAGTTTATTTGAAGTTGAAATTAAAACTTTAGCATAAAATTTTCAGGAAAAATGTGGTTAATGTTTACCCTGAACGCTTATGTTGTTATTGCAATGATGCATATAGCTAATGCATTCCTCGAACAAAGCGTGCGCGTTAGGGGACGACTTCTATGCGGTTCTCAGCCAGCTTCTAGTATCTTGGTGAAATTGGTTGATAAAGACAATGGTAATGAGGCTTTGGTTTTTGTAAATAATCATGGTCCTTCATTGCTTTATCATTTCAGCATTGCTTTTCATGAATTTCAATGGTTTTAGTGTAAGCTTAGAAGATTTTGACAAGTTCTTTTGACTTTTTTTGATCCCATTATCAGGACCATAGAAATCATTATCCCAGATTGTTGTAAAGAACAATGGTGTCACATTGGGCTTTGTGATTTGCAGGTCCAAATCCGGATGATTTAATGGATTCCTGTTATACGGATAGTGGTGGTAAATTTGATCTACAAGGCAATTCATACGAATTATCGACGATTGATCCCGAAGTGCGGATTTATCACGATTGCAACGATTATGGAAGGGCATGTGTCATTCACGTTTTTCTGAAATAAATTTGAAAAAATGACACTTGTCAGAAAGTCACTAGTAATAAGAAAAACGAAGTACTGTAGGTATACAAAAATCATGGGATCGGAACATTTAAATTTGTTTGATTTGTTTTTTATTTGATTTTTTTTTTTTTTGTTTGATTCAAACTGCGTGCATCATTTATCAATGGGGATTAGTTTTAATTCTTTTCCAACGGTGGCTCATAGTCAAGTTGCTCAGAATAAATCAGTGACTTCAGGAGAAGTGATGAATAATGTGCATATGCGATCTATGTGTGCGCAGAACTTTCGACAAGAACGATCGTTTACGAAGGGGTTGAGCAACAAACAAGGAAAACTGTACTTGAACCCTTTGTAAAAAACCATTTGTGGGTGCAACAGGATGTAAAAAATATCAGAGCTCTTCAACGCAGAGATCTTCATAAGTGATGAGGAAAAAATGAAATTGACATGATGGAATGAGAATCTTTGTGAAAACTGAAGACAAGGAAGTATGAGC
>JARVGP010001247.1:0-19136 GCA_029876185.1 Mansonella ozzardi
TTAAAAATTTTTTTTTTTTAAAATTTTTTTTTTTTTTTTTTTTTTTTTTTTTTTTTTTTTCATCATATTCATGATTATTGAATCGGATGTGTTCCAGGCTGCTGAATCAGGTCTAGTGAAAATAAAGAATATTAATGCAGCATCCACTGAGCAGAATTTACTGACGAACATACGTAGTGCTAGTGCTGAACTATTGCAACCGCTTATTTTGGGTTGTTCAAGTAAAAATGCTCGCCTTGTTCAAGTATCCTTGCAAGCCATTCAAAAGATGGTACAGCATCGAGTTATTGAATCCGTACGTTCTCGTTTTTTGTGCTTTTTTTTTTTAATAAGTGTTTATTAAGTTCAGGATTGTTTTAATTTTTTTACTGCTTTATATAACACTTTTTTCCGTTCAAGTGTATTATTGAATGTGCGTTAAGCATTTAGGATCATTTGCTTTTAACAACTAATATCTGTCCTCTCAAGTATTAAAGCTTTTGGGATAATAATTCAACTCATTATTGAATATTGCGGAATGAGATTAATTATTGCTACTAGAATTTAAAGGAAAAAAATGTTGCTAGAATTTAAGAAAAGTTCTGAAAAAAAAAAAAAAAACATGGATAGTGAATGAAATTTATTTTAGGCTTCTGCTCACATTATCGTTAATGAACTTTGGCATTTGATGGAAGCGGAATGCGAAGAATTACGGATTTTACAAACATTAACACCTCTTGTCAGCACAGAATTACTGGTCACTGGACAATGGCTTGCAAAGGTGACATTCATTGTTGTTGTTGTTGCTTAGGTGGAATATTATTTCAAAAATTTGCTGCAAATTATGGTTTTATTACTTCATGTTAATTGTTTTTATTGCAGTGCTTAGTGATGTGCTTCCGTTTAAACTTTGCAAAAGATCCAATAGTGATAAACACAGCATCAGCAACTGTACGACAGATGGTGAATTGTGTTTATGAACGAATTATCCAAGTAACTTCATCTGCTTTTGTTTGTCTTATTTAATGTTCTCTTCACATTAATTAGACTATCAGAATTCGGAATATTTCGTTTTTAACAGCCAGACGCTTTGGACACTAAAAAAATTACTGAAATTAGACTTAGTCCATTCTAATGAAATAATTCTAATTTTTGCCATTGATAAAAATGATTCTTTCTAGGAAGATGATTTGAAAGATTGTGAAATATCATTTGTTCATCAAACTGTACGACCACATGTGAAAGTTGCACCGCTAACATTAAGGCCATGCGCTTCGGATGGTTACATGTTGTTCCATGTAAGCCTAATTTTCTTCCATCTGTAATTGATGTTGTTAGGATTTGTTAGGTTGGATACATTCATCAAACAAATTGTTTTTTTTTTCTTCACATCTTCATTTTTTGTTTTCTTTATCTTTTTCCTGTCTTGCTCACTTTTTTTTCTTTACTTAGTATTTGTTCCATATACTGGTGTTTGTTGGACTATATATACAATGATGTTGATCACCGTAATTATTACTACTTTACTCTATTTTCATTAAAGTATTTTGCATACTTTTTTCAGGACCTCTGCTTGCTTATCAACTCCGATGCTCCACTTTGGTTAACTGGTATTCAGGAAATGACACGCACATTAGGCTTAGAATTGTTAGAATCAGTGCTTTCTTCTTATCCATCTATATTTATCAAGGTTCTTTATCCTGTGTTTTATGTTCCACCAATTAATGGACCTACTTGTCTTCTTATTTCTGGATCAAGTTTTTTTAATATTTCGAGTAAATCGAAAAATTTTGTTTTAATTTACGTAACTTTTCAGTGTTTCTTTCTTTCAGTAATTGTATGCTTTTTTTGCAGCATTGCGAATTTGCTCAGTTATTGAAAGACCAAGTTTGTCCTTTAATCATCAAACTGTTCGCACCGAATCATAAACAGATGCAGGTGTTTATTTTATTCGTATTAATAGTGTTCTGTTACCGTATTTATTTTACCGATTTCAGCTTTTATCGATTATATTGTATCTCTAATGAATGTAATGAATTAGCGTTTTTTTCAGTATCTAAATTTACTCTGAACAAATCTTTTTTTTTTAATTTATTTGATTCAGATCACATCGCAACATCCTTATTCAACAAATGCACATACATCGTTAGATTCCATTTCATCGCAAATACCATGTTCACCCGAACGTGTGTATTTTCCAATTTCGATGCGACTTTTACGTGTTGTTGTAATTTTGATTACGCTTTATTACAACTTATTGGTTTGTTCATGATGTTTTTGTTACCTTAATTTTGTTGGAATTAAAGATTTAGTTTCGAAGGACTAAGAGAAGAAAAGGCTTGTTATACAGTTACTTAGGGTAGTTTTTATTTTAAATTTATTGTGTCATCGATTGATTTGGTAATTCCAGGTGACAGAATGTGAAATCTTCTTGGCGTTGCTTGTGAAATTTCTAGAATCCGATAAACTAGGATGGCAACGCACTCTTGCTCTCGAAGTTTTGCACAGGATTGTTGTTTTACCCGAACTTTTGATGTATATTTTCATCTTAAAAGTTGTTTTACTAGTTCAAGATTTGTTAGCGATGGTCTTATTAATCCATCTTGATTTTTAATTTCTATAATTTGCCTTCGGTTGTTAGTGTTGATTGCTATAGTTGTTATTTATCATTAATAGATTTAATTCAGTTGGTTCTGTGAAAATTACGACGCAAGACCGGGTGCCACAAAAGCGATTAATTCCATCGTATCTGGTCTGGCCGCGTATGTACAACTGTCATTTTTGCGTTCCAATGTATCAGAAATCGGTAAGTTCACTATGTAGAGAAAGTTTTTTAGAAGTTTAATAATAGATATTTCCAGGTGGTGTATTTGTAGCGAACAGTGTGATAAAAATAATTTTATCAGTAAAATAGACTGTCCATATATGTGTATTTATTCCAGTTCAGTCTTTATCAACATTAAAACCTAACACCACATCGATTATATAATCCTCGGCAAGGAGGCAAGCGATGAAGTTTTGAAATTTTCATCCTAAAGCACTTGATAATAAGGTCTGCAGATGTAAATATATTTGCGGACTAAATATTTTCTTAAATACTTTGCACTGAGAAACTTGTTCAGAATATATTTTCAGTTACTAAAGATGAGGAACAATTCGAGGCAAACATTCAGTCAGGTTCACAACCAGGCTTTCAGTATCGTGGTGTATGGATTCCACTGTGCCAAAATATTACTCCTAAAAAGTCTTTATTGTAATTTTTTTTTTTACTGTTTACACTGCTTACAATTATCCAATTAGGTGCGAGTGGATTGAAGAAAATGAATTGATGGTTGGCAGTTTTTAGCGGTTTTACTGATACGTGCACTTACGTCACCGCTGATGATGTATTTGCTTTAGTGAAAGCGTTGAAATGTTCTTCCTTAAACGTTTCATTTTAGTTAATTTCAATTTTTTCGACATATAAAAGTCAAACTTTTTAAAGCCATTTTTCAGGCTTGATTCTTTAGAAAAACATGAAGCATTGAATGTACCTGATGGCTATTCGTTATCATTAACTTATTATTGCATAAACGGCTGCTGCCAATCAGTTTTCGACGTTATTGAATTTCTTTATTCGCGAAATGAGAAAAAAGGTTGCAGTGAATATATATGAGCTTATCCGTCTAATTAAATGTGTTGAGGAGTTCCAGTTTAATTATTGAAGTTCTTTTCCATCCTGGTATAAAATAATTAACATTTGCAGATGTAGCACGAGAGCTATATCAATCAACTTATACAAGCCTTTTTGTTGCAATTTCACTTTTTTTGGATGCAAGGTAGTTATTCTCTTCAATCAAGAAACGATAAGTTTTATTTGTATTTCTGAATTCGGACTTTCAAAATATTTTTTTGGAAAACTTTTAGAACTCTTTATAGAATTCTTTATAAACTTTCTTATTTCGATGTTTGATTTTAGTGTTGACGAATCAGTAACAGAACAACTTTTGAAATGCTTTATCACGATGACGCTTTTATCCTGTCGTCTGGGTGATGCAACTGGTCGCGATGCCGCGTATTTTGCACTTTGTAAAGCTGCGTTACCATCAAATTATTTGCTGCGAATGGCAAGTGCTTCCAATAGTTTCAATACCATAGCAGGATCTTTAATTTCAACTGGTTTTCACATGGACAAGGATATTTTGACTACTGGTATGTTGCTAAAAATCTTTCCAGTTACTAATAATGACTTGATTATGTGAACATTTATTACATCATAGCGTTGTGGTACGCGGAATACGGTCGATTTTGAGCTTATTTGTGAATTTTTTCGTCTTTAATTCTATATACAATTTTATGAATTTCGAAAGGTTATATGCGTTTTTATTATGTTTTTATGCTTTGGATAATGTGCGTTTAATGTTTCTATCGCGGTGATAGTCGTTGAAATGTTGTAAATTTTCTTATTTCAAGGTTCGAAAGTTGAAAAAGTTGAAAATGAATCAATATCGAGTCAGCCGTGTCAAATTATTGCTGTTAGTACTGTTTGCCCAACTCCTTCACTTCCTTTAAACTTTTATTGTGGAACGGTAATGGTATGTTTCTTACGTTTAGATCTGGATTGACTTGTTTCAATCTGGACAATTTTGTGGAAGGTTTTTGTAACTGAAGTTCCATTCTAAATATTCAATAAAATTCCATGTTTATCACATTAAATTTTTTGGTTTTTAGTTGACTGCCAAAAATGTGCAAGTGGCACGTGTATTGATAAGCTCAGCTGAAGCTAATGGTCAAGATTTGGGTGATTGCTGGCATCTTATACTAGCTTCAGTTCAACATTTAGTGTGGATTTTGGGAATGACCCCAAGTATGCAAGGTGGATTTCGGTCTGATGGTATGTGTTGTAGTTATAAATTGGCAGCAGATTAAATCTTTGTTTATAGCAAAAATTGATTGGGCCTATGAATGATAGAAGCAGTGATTTTAAATTATAATAATTCAGGGCATTTCATTCATGCTATTCATCAACAGTATGCTTTTGCAAGTATAAGCATTCAACATACTTTATATATTAATGCAATTATAGGCGAAACCGTTGATGGAATCTCGCTAGTAACGGGTTCGCACTCTAATACCAATGTTTTGACAACAGCTGCGATGGCTGATGTTCCCGTCGTAGTATGTTTATTTGATCTTTCCACATTTAGGGAAAGTTACTAATAAATATATTCAGAATTGGTTAGCAGTGCAAGATTTCTTGAAATTTATCAAATTTTAGGCAGCTATGCTAAATAGATTGTTTGATTCGACAGCGAAACTTGACGATGTTGCATTACATCATGTTATCGCCGCATTGTGTAAACTTTCTTCCGAGGCAATGATCGTAAGCTTTGAATTTCGAATTTTTATTTGGTTCCCAATTCGAATATTATAAATGTAATAAAAGGTTTTTAGGTGTCGCAGAATGGTTCTCGTGAACCGTCTTTTTTTCCTGTTGCAAAGTTGCAGCAGACAGGAATGGCAAACCTTGCACGTTTAGAAGTATTTTGGAGACCTGTAACAGCTCATCTTATTGAGGTTCACATTGTGTTGTGTATTCCAGCTATATTATACAGCAAAGTGAAAATAGATATGTAAAGCACTTGTTTTGTTGCAGGTATCAGGGCATCCTTATGCAAAACTGCGAGAATGGGGTGCACAGGCATTGACAGTACTAGTAAAAAGTGCTTTAAAAGTCAAAACTGCAATTGCAGAATCGGTTTGTTGTATTTTTATTAGTAATCCATAGTTATAGTGCGATCCTGTCCTAAATCTTTATGTAGATTTATCTTTCGTAATACTTGTTCTTGCTGATTTCAACATCGATTCCATAAATTTGGTGTAAGATAAGATGGTAATGAGATTTCAAGTAAAAATGTCGATTAGTGGTCTTAGTAGTTTTATGGAATTGCTTGAATTACTGATACTTTTCAAATATTCGCATTTAAATTTATTTCATGTCATCCATTTTGTAGAAACGTCAGCAGTTGATACTGTCTCCTTTATCGTCAATGTCCGAAATTGAATATATAGATGTACGCCGAAAGCAAATCGAATGCATTGTAAATGTGTTACAGTCATCTGGACAACAGTTAACTTCCGATCAGTGGCCAACTGTTATTGAAATTGTCCGTGTTGTTGTGACTGGGAAATTAAGGTTGCTCTTTACTGTAGTTTTCAAATCTTGTATCACGACGTTCTGGATATTGTAGTTGGGCTTCGATTTACTATTTACCATTGAACTGTTACTTCCTACTTACTACTGGAAGGTGACAACGGCCAGTAATAGCAAGTCACAACAGTTAGAATTATGGAGCAGTATTTTCTCATCTTACAAGAATTTTTCATAATATTGTCATTATGCTTTCAGAATTACTGACATTTTTCTAGAAATGAATAAAGCTGATACATTTCTATAGAAACAGAGAAAATTCACTGCCAAGAAAAGATATCTCCAAAACTTTCTTTAAATTTCAGTTACGATGAAGTACTGGTGAAACAAAGTTATGAGGCGGTAGCTTTGATGATTGCCGATTTTCTCGAAATGTTGCCCTTCCACTGTATACAGTTGCTTGTTGAAACCGATGCAAAATATGGCTCGCAGCAGTGTGAATTAAATATATCACTTTCAGCTCTGGGACAGTTGGTGAGTTTTGTACGATAATTTGATAATTTAAACTAGCGGAGAGTTTAGCAACTAATAAAACATCAAAAACATTGGAAGTTTAGACGTATGTGCGACTTTTAAATTTTGACTGCTAAAAACTGGTTTTTCATATTTGAAACAATTCATTCATTTCAGTGGACAATTTCTGATTTTTTATACCGGAAAAATCCAAAACTTTCACAGAAAGAAAGTGAAACTATTTGGCTTGTGCTATATAACTGCCTCTCCGAATTATGCGTTGATATCAGACCACCAGTTCGTAAAAGTGCTTGTCACACATTGTTACAAACAATTGCAGCGCATGGTATAGCACTGAAATCGGATACATGGAAGCATATGGTCTGGAAGGTATATTGGAATGTTAATCGTTATTCCTTTTTGGATTTAAATAGTGCACTATTCGAGATCTTTATTAGCAAATTTTAATGTCGATTCTTCAAGCTCAACTTTTTAATTTTCGATTGTATCCATCAAATTCATTCATTTCAGATACTTTTCCCAATGTTAGACAGAGTACGAGCTCTAACACTTAGTGCCTCAACAACGCGAACGGATAGTTCAGCTTTGGGTGCTTCAAACATACTTATACATCATTCGAGAGATACCGAATTGAAACAGTGGGCCGAAACATCAGTTCAAACTCTCAGTGGTGTTGTAAAAATTTTCAATTCCCAACGAGCACTTCTGCTTACACTTGGTGGGTTCAGTTTATTTTATTTTTTTAAATTATCAATCGCGTTACCAATTTCAATTTATAATTTGTCTCGCGCTAAGATTTTGTTCTGAGTTTTGAGTATAAATCAGAAATCACTGATCCATTTCAGATGATTTTCCGGCTATGTGGACTACCCTTCTTCATTATATCGAATATTTGGCGGCATCTGACAATAGTGAAATGACATTGGCTTCACTTAAAAGCTTCCAGGTTTGTGTTCATGGAACCGAAACTTTTCGTACATTTTTTGGTGAGTTACCAGATCGAAACAATATTCTGGAACATTACTTTAGCTGTCATTGGCGTTCTAAAAATTTCCAGTGCCCAGCAAGCATTTTTGCATGCCACTGTTTGGTTCACGTTGTTTTCCACATGTTGTTCTTTTTTGTCATTATAACTTTTTCAGATAAGTAAGAGAGATTTTTACAGGAATTGTTATTGGGTAAAATACCGTCACAAGGATATGAGACATATAAGCGAGAAAAGTTTGCCAAGTAACTTCTCTTCTTCATCGGTTTCGTGGTTGACAATAGTAGTTTGAAAATATTCCATACTTTTTAGGAGAACGAAAACTAGGATTATTATATTTAGACTTCGAAGAAAAAAATGCCAACTTGCATTGATATATATACATTGATACACGTTTATATTCCTTTTCTATGTAACTGGATATTTAGCTGTGCCCATGGAAATTCTGCTGGTGAGGAAGCACCTCTTTTGCCGGAATATTTATGGATTACTTCTTGGAAGGTATGTTTCATGCTTATGTGCGTTACAGTTTGTAGTGAAGGTATCTCTGTTAATAAACTTTGACTGAAACTTATGGATGTATAAAATATCACTCAAGCTTTTTTTTATTTGCTAGTTTTAATGCTTAAGTTATTGTTGTAAAGTGTTATTAAATTAATTTAAATATCGGTTGTTGAAGAGTTGGATGGTTATGTCGCGGACATTGGTTCTCTCCAAATCTTTCAAAGTTGATTTGTCGACGGACTCTGCGATTTCTTTATCCGAAAGGTAAAATTTGTTCCAGCGATCAAGATCTTGTCACTGATAGAAAGTGGGATTAGGAGTGTGACATATGAATTTTCAAATTTATTGGCTCAAGCAATATTTCGGTCCTCATAATCTTGCAAAGTTACTTTTTTTTTTGTGAATTCTTCCAATTATATGCACCATCGTAATTTGCTTATTAAATAACTTTTTAAAAGTTTTTTTGAGTTGTGGCGTTCCTGGGTTTTCATACAGAAATTAGAAGATTTTAGAAGTCGAAAGGACTTTATCCCTGGACAAATGCATCTCATCACTTTGCTTCACATATTCGTTCCTTTATTTGAGCGAGTCCGAAAGAAAATTCCGTGTGATGACATGAAATATGACGAAGTACCAAGTATTTTAAAGGTAATGTAATAATTTAAAGATATCACAAATATTCCAATGATAAATGAATTTATCTTTTTCCAGGGTATTGTTAGTGTACCAGTAACTGCAGAACATATTCCGTTTATGTTGTCGAGTGCAAATGATATTAATCCAACTCTAGAAGCTGTTCTCAATTCTGTTCGGATTATATATCAGGTTAGTCAAGCAGGTGGCTTCTATTGCTCGGGTTTAGAATTGTGATTTCCGAACGAAAGGGCTGTTTAACAGACATTCTTACAGGATATATTGGAAACAGGTTCATCGCTACGCCCAGCCTTACCTGATCTAATTCGTTTGATGCTTGATTTCATAACTTTTGCTATCCATCCACCGGTTACCGGATGTGAACCAAACAAAACTGAAAATGTTTGTTTTGCTTATTTTTATGAAAATTTAGTGCATACGGCTAATTCCAACATTGGATCAATATGAGCTTGCTTATTAGTTCATTTAAATCAGTTCTTTTTTATCAAGTCAGCAGTAGCGATTATCTTTTGATGAATTATGCGATTTGATATTCTAGACAGTATTTCAGTTTTTATTTGCTGTTCCGTATGTAAAAATTTTTTATTGCAATAAAAGAAACAATCAAATTTAGAAAGGAGTACAAAACATGGTGCTTTTTGCGGAATTATCATTACGAACGTTAGTGGAATTCTATGCAGGTACGGCACATTTCCAGGAAATTATCCAGTCTACTGTATTTGTTGATATTGTTAAGGTATTTTTTTTTTATCTTTAGCACTGTTCTGATATTGAAGGCAGCTTGCTCATAATAATAGTAGGAAGTTGGTTGGAACAAAAAATTATCAACACTTCCATCCGAAACTAATATAAGGAATAATCTGGTGCAGATTTGCTGAAGCTATCATCTCTTATCGTTCAAAAGTGACTGGATGTTCTAGTATTCAACTAGGCCGTTTAATCTATTTGGCAACAAGTTTCTTTTGTTCGGATTTTTCATCTTCCTAAGAGCACTGAATTTTATTATTTTTTTTTCATTATTTTTTGTTCTTTTTAATCTTTTAATTCTATTATGCTAACACGCAATAATTGCGCTGTTTTATTCAGTGCTTGGCGCAACCAATGGAATTAAAATACCAATGTCCTTCTCAAAATACATGGAAAGCAGCAGCTTCAGCATTTGTCACCGTTTTACGAATAGGCCTTCCTATTACCAGGCAGCATTGTGAGTTTTTCAATTGTTAGAATATGCGAAATATTTTTTGTTTACCAAGGCTGTGTCAAAAAGTAGTTGCAGAAAAGCATTGGTTAACCTCTATCCCTCAGTTTTACTTTACCCGAAAAAGATGCTCGAATTCTGGATTTTTTAGTATCGAATAAATAACTTGCAAATTTTGATAATCATTAATCAGTATATAAAGGAAATTTTCAGCTCGTTATTTTCACGCCATTTGGCCGGTGATCGCTGACACATTAGATCGTTTTCTATTCAACAATAGGTAAATTAAAAAATTGTATCTTATGTTTTCAATCAAATGGCTTTATTTTGCATTTTTATAGTTTCTATCAAACAAAGATGTGAAACTTGCTTGGAAATTCGAGATGGTTAACTTTATCATTTATGAGAATTTGGTTTGATTATTTTTTTACCATACTTTCTAGCCGCCCTTCATGTCCGTTAAATGCTGACGAACGAAAAAGGCATGAATTCATTGACTGTCAGCTGATAGAACTGATCAGAACTGAGGTGAAAATTCGATTTCATTTGCAGGAATGATTTTATTCCTATAAAATGTAGGCAGGTGTTTTTTGTATCCTTTTTTAGAAACATCAAACTTAAATAAAGTTGTTCAGCATTCTGTTTATTTCGATTCGTCTTTACTTCCTTAAAAATGTTCACTTCAGATGTTACCATACGCAAATGTATTGCCAACGGATTTTATCCAGAGAATAATCGATATACTGAATCGTGGTTCTATAAGTACTGTGGATTCCACTGATGTTTTTGGTACCGTTTTATTATGGTTTGAAATTACATCGAGCTAGAGTACAAAATATTACTGTGTGAAAATTTTAAAGAAATTTTCAAGTGATTATGGAGTTATAAGCTCGTAATCGATAATCCTTGTTAATTTTAGTTTTTCGCAAATAGCACTTATTGGTAAAATTTTCTTGTAGCTTTAGACACATATGCACAACGAGTGGAATTATCTAAAGTATGCTTTGAAGCGCTGCTATCAATGAGTCAGAATGAGGAACAACCAGATATTGTACGAAGTACGGCACCAGCAAATTTTTTTGGTGGTATGAAATTACATTGGTAACTATGGTTCGAAATTTTTGATGAAGCTATTCAGAACAAATGTGTAAAATCCATTTTAGGCTGCATTCGCACTCAATCCAGTTCATTTGACTTTATAATCTATATTTTCTTCATTTAATTTTGACCAAAATTTTGCAGATAAAAGGCGACTGAATTGTTATATTGCTGATATTATTCAAGAAATTGGTCAGTTAGAAATCTAAATTTTGATTCTTTCTTTAGAAGCAGTTATTAACGATATCAAAGGAGCAAGTGGAAATGAAAAAAAAAGACAGCATGTTGCATCATCAAATTTAGGTACTTCCGCAATCTCGTCATTGCTGGCCAGATGCAAAGAAGTAATCATTTATCTGATCATAGTCTCATAGCTGTAGATATTTTAGTTACTGTTTTTGTATTTTGCATAAGTCAGGCCATCATATAATTTTTGTTTTATGCTTTGTATACGCTTTGATCGCATATTTTTTTTCTTATAGGTAATGTTATCGTTTGTACGTGATCAACTAAACGCTGGACAATTGCGTCTTTCTCAGGAAAGAATTGTTGAAATGACGTCTGTGTTGCATGCTGTAAGTACACTTATCGAAGGGTTCGTGCGTCATGCTGACAATTTCAATTTAGAATTCTATACGGAACTCGTTAACGTCTATCCAACTCTTGTAGACTGTGTTGCAAGCGCAAAATCAGATCCTCAGGTTTGCAATTTTAATACATAATACTCTTTTATTTTTCATAATTGTTAAATTTAGGTAATCATCTACCACTTGTGCTGCTGATAACATGTGCGTCCAAACTTCTTGATGGTATTAAGTTTGCAATATGTTTCCGTTTTATTTATTACTGACAAAAGATAAATCTTGTAGTGTTTTAACACACTACCACTTCGGTACCTTAATTAGATAGTACTTTGAAATTAGTATTACGAATGTTTTTTCCTATTTTGCATATCACTGTCACTTTTGCTGATGATTCGCGTTTTCCTTGGTGACTTTTATTACGAATTTATTAGGAATGCTGGAGAAGAATTATTGGAAAGAATTGTTTCAGGTTGAACAAGCGTTGATTAATGCTCTTAAATCCTATGAGGTATTATTGCTGCTGAATGTACATAAGTTCGAGAAAGAAAGGCATTAATATATTTTTATTTGAAAGTAAAAATAGCAAAGGAAATGTGAATATTCTATTATTATCACAGCATTTATCGGTATGTCATGATGTGAAATTTTTTGATACAGGTTAGGAAGTTTAGTATTTTAACGCTATTTGAGTACATATGTGTTGTCATTTCATTTTTATATTTTTGTTCAGTTTTGTTTTCATAACTTTTTAAACTTCAAGTGTAGCTGGAAGCATTGATTTGTCAGCGTGGCAAAAAACGGAACTGCACAATTTTCATGCTATTTCTTGGATTAATTTTTGGAATTTTCATTATTTATTAGTAGTTATCGATTGTATTTTTACCACATTTTCAGCTTATATTTTATTTATAATGTTTCTTTTTTTCTTTTATTATTAAAACGGAATTTATTTTTCAAATATTCTTTTTTTTTGTTTCTAGAAAATACATGATTTATTATTTGTGCACAAAATTTTTTTGATGCATTTGGTAGATTGCTTGTCTTTTTCTTTCTGTACCATTATTCTGTGCCTGTGATCCTTACTTTTCTTTTTGCTGTCTCTTTGAATATTTCCGTTATGCTTTAGCCGGACTTACTGACTTGTTCACTTATTCAGTTTAGCACACTTTTCTTTGCACCAGTTGGTCTAATTGCACCAGGAAGTATTTACGACACTAACTGTGAAATCTTTTTATTTTCTCGTGTTTTAGCGAAAATAATTTTTCGATTTTTCTAAAAGTTTATATTGTCTGTTCTGATTCTTGAGATTTGAAAATTTTTGATACAGTTTAAATTATGCATATATATATATATATATATATATATATATATGCATATATATAAATTATAAATATAAAATAAATATAAATAAAATGAATGTTTTGGCATAATATAGAGAAGTTCTATAAGAATTAAAATGATAATTTATAAAAAGACAAGAAATTTTGTATGCAGTGAAAACTGTTACCTAGTATATTCAGCAGGTTTTTTGTTCGTTAGGCGAACTTCAATACCAGCAACTTTTTTAGTATCTGGAAATAATCTATGCAACGGATGTGATTTTGGATAAGTTGCTATTCTGATATCATTTATTAAGGACAACTGAATTGTATACTATAAATTACTTCATCCATAATGTGGAGTAATTGTGTATGTAGAATTTGTTTGATGGTGCTGAACAAAGCAAAAAAATACTGAAATTAGGAACAATTTTATTTGATTTTATTCCAAAATGTACCTTTGTTATCAAATGTCAAGAAGTTACGCGATTTATATTTGATTTCACTTAACAAATTTTGCTTATTATGTTGTGTTGTGCATAATTTTTTATTAAAACTTTATTTTTATGTTTTATTGTTTTATAATTAATTTGTATAATTTATTTTTTTAGCTTACTTGTGATATATATATATGTATATATATATATGTATATTAAATAACTTATTTTCATTTTTTAAATTCCCACGTAAATAATTTAGATTTGGACCAAAAATAGGTTTTTTTTTCTTCTGAAGATAAAAGATAGTTTGCTCAGGATTTCGGGGGAATGAAATTGAAATGAACAGGTAGTGATTATGAAATTAGGGGTCAAGATTTCGGAGAAATGAAATTGAAGTGAACGGGTGACAATTATAACATTTAATACTATGAATCGGTTTGTTGAAAATGTGGGAAATCATGAAGCAATCAGTGTATAAATGAGATCAATTTAGCAACGGCATGAATGAGATTTGGTGGAATATGGAATATTTGTTTACAAATGATATTTTGATTCATTATGGCTGATTAATTGATTGTGATGATTGAACTTAATCATAAAATCAATGAAAGAAATAATAGGTCATGATTAAACGGCTTATTTGAGGTAATATTGGCTAACAACATTTGAGTGTATTTAGATTACTTCAGCGGAAGCAATTAAATGAATTATTAGATGATTTACATATCTACTGATGCAAATAATTTTCATGACTGATTGTTGTGCTGAATATTACGATCAATGAAATTGATAGAAAGAAAAAGGAATAAGTAAGGTTGATAGTAGGATTAATTAAACCCATCAAATAATTATTCATTTGTAAAGTTTGAAATAATTTTAACTTTGATGAGATTTAATCAATCCTATTCACGTAATTCATATTTGTTTCAACTATAACAATTACAGCAGTTACATTTTTTCACGTGTAAAAAAAAATAGGGAAAATTGCTGACAATCATGATTTACTTTTGGTATTTCCATTCAAATTTACTTACGTGAGAGAGATACCAAATGGAATTATAATGGGAAGAATTGACGGAAATGAAAGAAAAAGGAATTTGGTAACGGTGGAATAATTGAGAGTACCAAATGGAATTATAATGGAAAGACTTGACATAAATAAAGCAATGCGGAATTTGTTGGTAGCATTGGAATAATTGAGAAGTACCAAATGGAATTATAATGGAAAGAATTGACAGAAATGAAAAAAAAAAGGAATCGGTATGGGTCTGATATTCGAGTAGGAATGATAGATATTGAAGAAATGATAGTAAAACTGGAAAAAAAAAAACTGTGTTATAAAGGTTTTCATAGCAATTGCTAAAGTTTGATTTCGAGTAATACTTTTTCTTTAATAGAATGTGGAAAAAAAATAATCTTTTGATATGTTACCAATAATGTATATAGTTAGCAATTTCAATAAAATTTATTCAATTTTGTCAATCAATGAAATCATACATAACAAAAAATATTACAAAGATATTTTCATCGTACTATTAATTTTGAACTTGTATAATTTAAATTAAAATTTAACTTATCGTATTCATTTAGGTATATGTAAAAGAGTTAAACATTTTGGAACGACTAATCCATGACGAATAAAATATTAACTAGCATTTGTGAATGAGATAGTCGGGAATTGTCAAAATTGACGCTTAAATAAAGAAAGGGAAAGGAAGCGAAAAAAAATAACGCAAAAACAAGAAGAAGCATTTTTCTTAACAATTATAATAATAATGATGGATTAGGAAAATACAAAATGATGCTAGTAAAAATTAATAAATTTTTTAAATACGGCACTTTAATAGATTGCAGCGTTCAAATGATAGGACGTGTGTTAGCTTCGCTGGAAATTGGTGCAGATAGTTTACACACGTCGTCAATATGTTCGTCATTATCTTTGACAATTATAATATAATAAGGAATAAGTAATGCATTATTATTTGCCATAATTATAATCACTGAAAAAAATGAATGAGCAAAATATAAGTGTTATACATGCTACTGAAATTAAATTTGTATCACGTAAGTATTATCATTTTGTTACAGTTTTCTTACTTAAATTCCACTTGTTATAATTTTTTTACTTTAATTATTTAATTACACATAAATTCTGCTACATCAATCTCGTGACATTACCATTGTATTTAGGATTTGATAAAATTAAATGAATATGATTTAATTGAATTACAATTATGCTTTCCTTTTTCTTTCCCTTTTTTTTTCCATCAAAACCGAAAAATTAAAAGTTTTGTGGAATAATTTATATTACTAATTTAAAATGAATACATTTTTGCATCATTTTTATAATATTAATTTTTATGCATCGTATGTGTAAAATTAACTTTTTAACGGCTAAAAACAAGAAATTCTTTAAGCAGGCACCTATTTCGCAAAGTGTTATTGAAAGTGAACAATTGGAATTAGTTATTACTATTCTAATTTACTGGGAAAAAAAGAATCAAAAAAAAAGAAAAGGACAAAATAATGCCAAGAAACAAACAAGAAGAAAGAAAAACCCAAAAAAAACAAAAATAAGAGAATAAAAGTTGATTCAAATTGAAAATTCAGTTGAAATTGAAACTCCTTATTTGTTTGTTTTTTATTTGCTCGTCAAACTTTTTGTTTAAAAAAAAAAAAAAAAATTATATAAAATTTTTTTAAACCCTGACTATTAATCAAGCAACACTTTAGAAAATATAAATGAAAGATGTAATCAAATTTTAAAACAAGACAATAAAAAACAGAGATATAAATAATGTAAAAAAATGTACATTTGTATGTTGTATTAAGAAAATTTGTTTAATATAAATTTTTTCAATAAAGTAAGATTTTTAATATCTAAAAATTAAACATTAAAAAAATTTAATCCAAAAAAATGTCAAAATCTTAGATAATGTATTAAAATTACCAATTAGGACGATCAATTGTCCACGAATAGGCTTGTTTTTCTTTAAATTCTATCAAATTCTTATGATCTAAATATCAACAAGTTTTCCACGTAACAGTTTTGAACCACTCATTCACTCATTTTTTTTTTTTTTTTTGAATCACTCATTTTGTACCTGACTAGTCGAATAAAATATTGAAATATTTACTTGCGCTTTACCAGTCAAATAAAATATTGGAATTTTAGAAACAATTTTCAAGAATATAACTTTTAATTGTTTTACTATTGAAGATGGAAAAAGGAAAATGTTATTTATCTTAAATACTAATTAGCATTATTTCTGATTACAAAAGTTTAATCAAAATAAAGCCAAAAAATCTTTTAAATATTTGTTAATTATACCTTTCTTTCCAGTTTGTAAAAAAAGTTCGTGTTCATTTTTACACACTATATAAATGTAATTTGTATGGGTTATTTTAAAGTAATTGAAATATCGATTTATTTTTAGGATAACATTTGAAAATGGAAACATTTTTTTATGCAAAATAGTGATTTGCTATTCATTCAATATTTTATGATATTGATAACGTAAGATAACACATTGATAACAGCGATGAAACTATTGATAACAAAGATTTTCTTAAAATATATGTTCAGCGTCTTCCATCAATTTTTTATTTGAATTTAAAGGAATATGTAAATTATGCATTTGTAAAAAAAACTGCTTGCGTTGCAGTTCCAATCAAAGTTTTCTTTTTGAAATTTATTGATTTGTAGATTTCATTTATAGCTTCGCTATTTCAACTTTTGATCCAAAAAGTTCTACTTAGATATATTCTAAGCTCAATTTTTTTTTTTGGAAAATTTTTGTTAGTTGATAGCTAAATTTTAATTGACAAAAATCTCAAATGAAAAATGCATTGGATTAGCTTGCATAGAAGAACAGTTTAAAGTACAATTTAATTTTGTCGTACTTTGAAATTTTTTCGAAAAAACATGGAAATAAAAGATCTGTAACGGAAAAAAAGCAAAAAACACGTAAGATTAAAAATGATTAAAAATTGAAAGAAAAAAATTGATGGGAAATGAAAAAGACACATACACACGCACATGCCTACCCACATATATTTATGTACATATATAGGCCAATATATAATGAAAAGTGAAAAGAATGATTTGAGGGAAAAATAATTACAATTTGAAAAATTTTAAAAATATGAAAGTTATAATTTAGTTATCAAGATAATCTGGAATTAGCTATTATTTCTAAATTGCCAGAAGAATTCTTATGAAGAGCAACAGGTGAGAATTTTAATTAAAAATTGAAAAAAAATATGATGGAATTGTAAAGGAACGAAAATGTACGTATAAAAGAAGAAAAGTAGACCTGGACGAAAAACTTTTCAAATAATTACAATTTCAGAACTTTTAGAAATAATTCTAGGAAGCTAATCTAATTAAAATTGATTGTTTGCAATTTACAAATATAATATTAATAATTTAATTCGAAAAAAAAAAAAACGATAACGGAACTAAAGGAAGGAAATGTTGACTTTGATAATTATTGCTTAATAGATATCATCACTTAAGATCAAATTCAAAGTTAATCAAATAGCTAATGAACGTTCAATTTATACTTTCTGTCATTTATCGATCAAATCATTTGTTATTGTTTTTTTCTTTATTTCCCTCAAAGCAACTTTTTCCATTTTACTTCAAGCTTTCATCAATAATCCAATGAAGTATGCAGTTTGCAATAGTAATATTAGAAGTAATAATAATAGCAATAATTTGTTAGCAATTTTCAAGCACTTGAAGTATATCCGTATTAATACTACTGTTTTAAATTTTACTATATGAATATCAGTGTTTTCAATTTAAAAACTAATTTTTTATTTGGCAACTAATTATTTGATATTTTCATTAACGATATGATATATCTGCACAACTGATAGTATCTTTTAAATGATTAATATTTCATTTCAACCTTTTTTATAATTTATTAATAGTTCGTTTCAAAAAAAAGATTTTTCGTCTTGCTTCTGTGAATTTTTTTTAGACCAGAAAAAACTAAAATTTAATAAGAATTTAAAATGAACAACAGCAATGCAACTATTTACTAACAAAACAAATTAACATTACAGCATTAGATTAGATAATAACGATTGTGTTACGTATCAACTCAAATTGTGAACAATATATTTATATGAAATTAATAAAATTCGCAAAAAAAAAAGAAACACTCAAAATATTGCCGGAACGATAGTGCTTGTGTAGATTATATTATTAAATGAGCACAAACCAAATTAATCTAATAAAAATATAATGGATGAATTAAACTGAATTCGAGAAAAAAATTTGTAATTTTCAAAAAACAAATAATTAACAAAAATTTTGTTTTTTTTGGACTATTTTTTTTTTCATTTATTTCATATGTTTAAAAACTAAATTTTGTTGCAGGAATTTTCCAAATAAACTTATTTGATTGTCAATAAACAGAAAATATTTCGAATTATTGCGAAAGTTAGACAATTAACTGATTCGCTAATTTGCAGTAGGAAAACTGAAAAAATATAATGGCACTGCAAATGCAGTTATGCAGTTGCAATTATTGTCTGACGAACCATTTATCATAAATAGTTATAATGGCAAAAAATTTCAACCAATTAAGATCACATTGTCACAACCAGAAATTTCAAAATTGCCAATCTCTTAAAAGAATGGCACACCAAAAAATAAATGGATAACCAGGTACTGCCCAACACTTGGCGTTATCACCACC